>QKMX01143328.1:0-12214 GCA_003401595.1 Venustaconcha ellipsiformis
CGAGCAAACTTTTGTAGGGTTCACCTTCCCTGCTGCTTGACACAATGACACATGTCAAAAGTATCACACATACGATCAAGGCAGGTATATGTGGTGTTCCTATTATCAGTGGCCAATAAAGAGTAATACACAAACACAGATGCAGGATAAGGAAAGTTTTAACACCATTTTATAGATCTTGCTGCATTACACATTTATTACATCAGTTTTTGAACAGTTGTGGAAAAACAAATTTGGATGCACAAAATAATAACATGGATGGACATCTGTCAGACAATGTGTCCTATTTGGCCTTTGCAGTGTGGCCATCACAAAATATGTCATAAAGTTCAAACATCTTACTTTTTCATACACAAGGTCAATCACATTTTTGAGGTGGGCTTCAGTGTCAATTTCAAGTGCTTGCATCTCAGCCTCCAGTGTCTGCAACTTCTGTGGTGTAAATTTATCGAGAATAGATCGAACCTTCTTGTACAGCTCCTGTAAGATAAAATAATTTTGTGCTTATGTATTTCCAACACTAGTTTTCTCTGTTAGCTTCTTAAAACTGCTCACCTTATATTTCAGCTTTACATTAAATGTATCTCAGTGTCCATCTGTGTCATACTAAACAAGTTCCTAGTTTTCTTGTGTAATGATCATGCAATAACAGCTCCAATCCATCAATCATCGTTTAGGAAATTGTTTACTAGCCCTTCTATTTAAAGTTGTGCACAAATTGAAAATCAATAAAATATTTCCAAATGCATAAATATACACTTCCTAAATAATATTTAACTGGATTCCATGTTCACTGCTGCCAACATCTGAGATCAAATATAAGGAATCATACAATGGACTAGCGGAACAGTTTATCACTTATAATAACACTGTGACATGTTTAAAAGTTTTTCACTAAACTATACTGATTTTGTTGAGTACATCATATTACATAAATTAAAGAACAGTTGTAGGATAATCAAATAATAGAGAAGCACAAATAATGAAACTATACAATTATCCACGTTTTAATTACATGCAAATTAAACAGTACCAATGTTTTAATTTTGTCTTAGAGTAATACATCTTTTAGAGGCATTAGAAAAAACTCAAAAACTTTTCTGTGTTTAGCCACGTCACATCGCTGGAATTATTTTACTGTGGTATTATTATCATACATTTATTAGCAACCCCTCACTATCCTCCACATTTTAACAATTCCCGGCTGCCGCAACCATTTTTCTGGTCTTGATACTACCAAGTCTATCAGTAGAAAGGCTTGAATGTATATTCCTCATACAATCTAATGTCTGACTAGCAGTATTTTCCATAATCGGGATGATGCTAGTTCGTTTTGTTCTGGAAGATCCAAACTGTTTTGCTATCTGAGACCATTGTTGGAAGAATTTTCCAGCATGATCTGCTAACTTTAAGTCCATGTTAGATAATAAATTCTGCACAAAATATCGTTTATTACACCGTATTGTACATTAGTCCATAAGATGAATTAATTTTAACACTATATTCCACAGCTATTCCCATAGGGATATGATTATTAGTAGAAATGTGTCTCTTAATGTCATTGAGGCCTCCACGGCTTATGGTAACGAATGTCCGACATCAACAATAGTTTTCACCCAAGTGCAATTTACTAAATATATCAGGGGAATCTGATGCATATTCCTCAAACTATCTATATTTAATTTTCATCTTAGCTTTACACTTCGCCATATCTAGTTACTCACATTTTTAGTCATCTGACATTCATTCATTTACCTTAATGTCACCTCAATGTTGCAATGCTCTATGAAACAAAGGAAACAAATATGGTGATCATATACTCTAAACGTTTTGCTCATATTCTTGTGAACACGTCATGAGAGAAAAATAAAATTCAAAACAATATGGTTTAGCATGCAGCTTTTACATCATCTAAATATTTTGTTTGTTTTTTTAAAAGCTATAAAAGTATATTCAGAATGTAAAGTTATGGTTCCGAAAAAAAGAGTGATACTGGCAAAACCAGAATTGATAGCAAGAAAGCGAATCTATGAACCACAAAGTCAACATTCATCTTTCAAAAGCCACAGAAATATTATTTTTTAAAAAATCTTCTTATACAAGCAAATAATTTATACAGATCATGGAAAGGTGCTTCATGGATTTGAATATTAGTTATTTTGCAAGGGGTCCATAGGGCTAAACAAAATTCACTCATTCATGAACAAAGTAAAATATCCATAAGTCATGCACATTTCAAACTTTGATGATTTACAAGCCAATGAAACATTTAGTTTTCACTGGATCAACCCCTTACCCTGGACCAAAGCTAAATCTCAGATCACTCTAGCAAACCCTTGCCTTTCATCACAGATCCAAGGCAGTTATTTTATTTTCACTGCACTAGGAAAAAAAATGCGATAATAAAGATCAATTAATGCAAGTCTAATAGAACATGTAGCCTTCAGTCAGTTCTATGTGCATGATAAATACAAATATTGCAGCTAAAAGTCCTGAACCTTGATATTCCCTCTCCCACTATGTGGGATCAGAATGTAACAGTAAACTTCTGAACATCCACTGACCACTATATATCAGAACCAAAGGTTTCATAGTTGTCCTAAAAAGTATTAGCGCAGTCTGTGATGCTCGGCCAACATTATTACGAGTCATCACCTTTTCTCTGCGAAGTACTGGAATAATCATTTCTATATATTCATCTGGATACATATGATAAAGTATATATTCTCTGTATCCCAATATATACTGTACCACCACATCATTATCCAAGCACAATATCATTGGTGCAGTGCAACAGGTGCTTGGTAGCTTTATGTTTTCATCAGAGTTTGAGATACTGGTTACAAAGAAAGACAATCACTGTAAAAGTTGCCAATATTGCTCTGCCACAACTCAGACTACACTAACAGTTAATACAACTTTTGTGAGTATAGTATACTTTGACATTACTGATATGAACAGTGGTTTACTAACGAATACTGAATAAATGTTTTCACTGACCAATTCAAAATGGAATATCAGATCGAAATTTAGTAAGCTTTTTTGCTTTATTCTGCTTAACTTAGAAACTTCTGACATGCCTTTAATTGACTTGGGTTAGTTATTCAAAGAAATGACGTATGATCTTCAATAAGTTGAAATTACTTCACTCTTTAGGTCCACGTCACCCTGATCTATCTTTTCAGCTCGATATCCAAGATTCCATGCCTCTTTAGCATGTTGTAGCTCAATGTCTCTTGGTATTGAAAGGTTGATGTGCTTTGCCTGAATTGCACTTCCTCCAGGACTACACATGCCTCGCTGTGGGACTCCACCTGACTGCAAACAGAAAGCCATCAGATTTTATCACAACACTATGTGAATATAAACTCATGTTCTCACAGCCAGGAATGGATGTTTTGCCACAAATGTTCAGACACTTTCAAAACCTTTTTACAGAATTATAATCCCGTTACCTTGACAACTACTGATGGTAGTAAAAACATCTATCAAACCGTTAAAAATTCTTAATTATTGTCACATTTCACCAATATATTTGACACAACCAGTCAGCCCAACATCTGTTTGTGTCTTTCATCTGAAATGTTTTAACACATTCTTCCTTGTATTGGTTTCCTCAGCCAGCTTCCATAGCAGTACCATACTTTAATGCTAGTTGAACCTCCTCTACTTCTAAATGGGAACGATGACCTTGATATTCTGAATAGAGCATGAATGGGAATGATAACATATATATTATCAACAGAACAACACTACAGACTGGTTTACAACAAATTACCATCAACAAAAACTGGTAGTAATGGGACATTTCTGACTTTATAGGCATGATTTTGCCAGACACCTAAATCATAACACTAAATTATCATGACGGTCAATTACATTAAGTAAAAGTAACAATACATACCCTATTTGGACCGCTAGACCATACATATCTGGGTGTAAAGTCCACAAAATTGCTGCCCTCTACAAAATCTCTGTTTCCTGGTCGGAATGAGGGCTGCAAAAAATATCAAAAATTATATGCAATAGTATGAACCAATGTTGAATAGTTTACATTCATACTAAACACAAGTGTTCATCTAAAATCTAAATTTCTGGGCATCTTCAATTCACAAAAAGATTGAATTAATACTGTGTATCATTCAACTGGATATTCATTTTGAAACCATCAAACATGGATGAAGATTTTACATGTGTTCTATTTTTCACTCATATCTAACAAACATAAAATATATATTGTCCACACCTTGCACATCCATGATAATGTTCAGAGCTATATGACATTTGTTTCTTTAAATGCCAATATGCCAATGTTCATTGACATTAGTATGAACATTCGGGAGATGGGGATTTCTGTACATGTTTACATGTTTAGGAACATTCTTTTAGAGCAATTCATAATCTATTAGAACAGTGTTTCCAAATACAGATGATGTATATATTCAAAGACAATCCAGAAACAGCAAAGGGCTGTCTATATTAACATTTTTAAAACTGACGTCCAAAATCAACCAATGACGACAAGAATTAAAACTTCCTGTGCAATTCTTCATTATCTTGGTCAGTTTCAATTTCATTAATGTTTTGGCTTTGGAGCCTATAATCTACCCTTCTGTGAACTCACAATCCAGAACTCTGCCAATTATGATCAGAATCATACGCACACAATGAAATTGGAATTGAAATTCAGATTGATTAGGTGAATTATTAACAAAAACCTTCAAAGTTTCCTTTGCATCTGTCTTTAAAATGCAGAAATAAACTTCAATGCAAAGATTCTCAAAGAAATGTTTATTTAAGAAAAATATTATATTATACACTTTTGTTTACTTTTAATGGCATGTTTGTAATATTATTGCAACTACAGAAAGAAACCAGAATCAATTTTTTAAATATCAGCAATCACACTATAAGGAAATTCACAAGGACATGTGTTAACTATGTACAGCAATTCGCATGCTCTTTAGTCAGAATGATGATGTAGATATAGGATGGTCCTGCAGTTTATTAAAAGTTAATCCGGAGATAGAAATAAGAAAAGCATGAAAAGGTTCTACATGGTACAAAAACTATGTCTGAGGGTAACATTTTTTGTTCAAACTTCTAAACTGTTTACCTTTTCCAAAATGATGTCCGGGATATCTGGAAGATCGAGTGGCTTCAACATAGACTCTGGGGCATTCTGCAGCTGTAAAAGGAAGTCTCTGTCATATTGCTTTTTACCTCCATGATTGATTGGAGACCACTGGTCTGAAACAAGATCAATGCAGACTACAAATATGTCCATATATCACTTTTTCCCTTTCTTTTTCAGATTTTAGCAATATTTTTAACACGCTGGCAACATCATGCAATGAAAATGCCTTTCCCAAAGACACAATGGAGACACTCCAAACCTGCCATAAGTAGCAAAGGAGGTACCAAACTCGTTACACGTGGGTTATAAGTCCAATGCTTTAATAACTGACCTACTGTTTCATTTAAAGTATGGTTCGTAACCAACGTCCACATAAAAAGAATTCTGACATCAAAAATGGATTCCATCCAAATGCCTTCAAAATGTACTTAGTGGAATTCTGTGATTGCTGGATATGGATAAATATGAAAGATCAAGGAAAAACGCATATTTTTTTTAAAGCCACATACAGTCAAAATATAAAGACTTCGAGCTGGGACCAGTTCTAAGACTCAAAGCATCAAACTTTCAGCTCTTATTTTACAATTCTTCCCATTAACTAGTTAATTACAATTTATTCACTTTAAGCTAAATATGATTTTTGTACTGAAAAGAAAATATTCAAGAATCCAATTGGATTATTCATGACAAGTACAAAAGGTACAGCCCTGGTAATGACTCTTCCTCTCCAACCTTTCCAGCTAAATTCAAGTTTCTACCACATCTTACTTCAACATTACTTACATCATGTACAACTGCACTGGAAGCATCAGGCAATCAACGGGACAAAGCTTATGCCAAACTGTGCATTCTAGCAATGGAAGTCTGTCTAAAAAATTACCAATTATTTTACGTTTTTAAACTTGATATTCCTCACAAAGGTGAAGGCATATGAGTCAGATCATTGTTTTGCACAGGAAATATCTGGTGAACTCTGGCCTATTAAACTTCCTTCCATTAAAATGTATCAAGATCGTCATCCTACCTTTCTTGTACTTGTACTTCAGCTTCAGCTTTTCATTCTTCTCATTTACAACTGGTTTGCTCAGATCACTCCTGTCCTCATTCTCAATGTTAATATCCACTGTATCCACAACTTCATCATTGACAATAGGTGTTGGTGGGGTCGTTTCTGTAGCAATGACCTTGTCTTGGTCTTTGATACTTTCATTTGGATCCTTGTTTTCTTTCACTACCATAGGTGATGAGGCTTCTTTCTCTCGAGGCTGAAAATAATTAAACAGCAAAATAAAAATTCAAATTAAATATTTTATGGTTTTGCTTCATTAATTTCAAGGGATTTGACCCCAAAAGTTTTGCAGAAATCGTAATAGTATTTTTAATAGTGCTATTGTTGTCATCTCTGTTGTTATTTTTCAAATATGAAATGAGATCATGTGAGAAAGACATTTTTCCTTTTTTAATAAATCTGTGTCTGTCTTTCTGACTGTGTGTATACATTCTTCTACTTTTAAGTCCCATTGGCCTATAAAACTCCTGTCAAATTCCAAAGGTGTAAAGGTCAACTGTTTCCTTTGGCTTCCAAGGCTGACAAATACACTCCTCCATCCTTGATATCTGAAGTTGTTGGTTTAAATGCCTGAACATTCAACATTTTTAGAATCTTTATTACATGAAATAGGGCCTTGTTCAGGTACAATTTGTTCAAAAATATTGGAAGCCACCCATCCAGTACAAATTATTGACACAGTAAAGCCACAAAGATGACAGATTCCAATCCATGCAATCCTTTCCAAGTACCATTTGGACAGAAACTAAATTGATGATGGACATAATACTAGATTATGCGACAGCACAGACAGATATGGGGAACACCATATTCCCCCTCAACTTGTATGGCGAGGACACGGAAAAAGACAAGATATCAATATTTCTTACATAACCATGACATCTATCGAAGTTATGGCATCAAAAAAAATATATTACGTTTACTGCAGTTCGTCGCAATCTGCTATAAACAAAAGATACTTTTGAAACCTTAAAATATGTTCGCAGATGTTATACATGTTCCTTTGTTCACTCATATCTAACAAAGAGAAAAATATGAATTGTCCACAGCTCATTCAATACAATATTCATAGCTATTTTTGGCACAGAAAAGTCAAATTCACTAGTATTAGGAAAATGACATTTTCTTTCTTTAAATACCAATATCCAGATGTTCATTGACATTACTGTGAACATCCAGTGGGGGGGGGATTTCTGACATTTTAGGACATTCTTTTAGAGCAATTTATAATCTATTTGAAAAGTGTACCAAATACAGACGAGATATATGGTAGTAGATATTCCACAAACAAAAGCAAAGTGATGCCTCTATTGTTTACCTTTCTTAAAACTAAGTTTAAAATCAACTAATGATGACAAGAATTAAAACTTCCTGTGTAATTCTTCATTATCTTTATCAGTTTCAATTTGATTTGCAGCCTATACTCAACCCTTCTGTGGACGCACAATCCTGAACTCTACCAATTATGATTAGAATCACACACACAAGCAATGAAATTAGCATAAAATTCAGAACTATTAGGTGAATAATTGCCAAACAACTTCAAAATATCCTCTGCATCCAACTGTAAAAGGCAGAAATAAAATTCAACGAACATTCTCAAAGAAATGTTTAAGAATTATAGTATGTTGCACACATTTTGCATAAAATATATGGTACATGTGTAACACTATTTCAACTAAAGAAATGAAGCAAATCAATTTTTTTCAAAACAATTTGGTTTAGCGTGCAGCTTTTACATCTAAATATTGTTTTAATACAAAATATAAAAGGATATTCTGAATGTAAACTTGTGGTTCTGAAATAAGAATGTATCTAGCAAAACCAGAATCAATAGTAAGAAAGAGAATCTATGAACCACAAAGTCAACATTCATCTTTCAAAAGCCACAGAAATATTAATTATTTGAAAATCTTTTTCTACAAGCAAATGATCTATAAAGATCACGAAAAAGTGGTGAATGGGTTTGAATATTAGTTATTTTTCAAGGGGTCCATAGGGCTAAACAAAATTCACTCATTCATGAACAAAGTAAAATATCCCTAAGTCATGCACTTTTCACAATTTGATGATTTACATGCCAATGAAAAATTTAGTTTTCACTGGATCAACCCCTTTCCCTGGACCGAAGCTAAATCTTAGATAACTCTAACAAAATCCTTGCCTTTCATCACAGATCCAAGGCAGTTATGTTATTTTCACTGCACTATGAAACAAATTTTGCAATAATTAAGATCAATTAAAGCAAGTCTAAAAGAACATCTAGCCTTCAATCAGTTCTAAGTGTATAATACAAACAAATATTACATCTTTAAAATCCTGAACCTTGATCCCCCTGTCCCACTAAGTGGGATCAGAATGTAAAAGTGAATTTCTAAACATCCACTTACTACTATATATCAGAACCAAAGGTTTCATAGTTGTCCTAAAAAGTATTAGCACAGTCTGTGATGCTTGGCCAACATTATTACGTGTCATCACCTTTTCTCTTCAAAGTACTGGAATAATCATTTCTATATATTCATCTGGATACCTACGGTACTGTAATTTCTTTATACCAATATATACTCTAACACCAATATTATTATCCAGGCACAATATCCCAAATGCAGGGCAACTACGCAAACATGAAGTGTTTGGTAGCTTTATGGATTACTCTGAGTTTGAGATACTGGTTATATGAATGTGAAAGACAATCACTGTTAAAGTTGACAATATTTCTCTGCCACAACTCAGACTACAAAAACTACACTAACAGTCAATACAACTTTTGTGAGTATAGTATATTTTGATGTTACTGATATGAACAGTGTTTTACATATGATTACTGAATAAATTATTTTCACTGACCAATTCAAAACGGAATATCAGATTGGAATTTAGTAAGCTTTTCCTTTAATCTGCTTAACTTAGAAACTTCTGAAATGTCTTTAATTGACTTGGGTTAGTTATTCAAAGATATGAAGTATGATCTTCAATAAGTTGAAATTACTTCAATCTTTAGGTCCACGTCACCCTGATCTATCTTTTCAGCTCAATGTCTATGATTCCATGTCTCTTTAGCGTGTTGTAGCTCAATGTCTCTTGGTCTTAAAAGGTTGATGTGCTTTGCCTGAATTGCACTTCCTCCAGGACCACACATACCTCGCTGACCACTCCACCTGCGTTGGACTCCACCTGACTGCATCAGATTTTATCACAACACTATGTGAATATAAACTCATGTTTTCGCAACCGGAAATGGATAATTTGCCACAAATGTTCAGACACTTTCAAAAATGTTTTACAGAATTATAATCCTGTTACCTTGACAACTACTAATGGTAAAAAAAAATGTATCAAACTGTCACAAATTCTCAAGTATTGTCACATTTCACCAATATATTTGACATAACCAGTCATCCCAATGTCTGTTTGGGTCTGTCATCTGAAATGTTTTAACCCATTCTTCCTTGTACAGATTTCCTCAGCCAGCTTCCATATCAGTACCATACTTTAATGCTAGTTGAACCTTCTCTACTTCTAAATGGGAATGATAACATATATATTATCAACAGAGCAACATTACAGACTGGTTTACAACAAATTGCCATCAACCAACAAAAACTGATAGTAACAGGACATTTCTGGCTTTATAGGTATTATTCAGCCAGACACCTATATCATAACACTAAATTATCGTGACTGTCAATCATGTCATGTAAAGGAAACAATACATACCCGATCTGGACCACCAGCCCATACATATCTGGGTATGAAATCCACAAAGTCCACAAAGTTGCTGCCCTCTGCAAAATCTCTGTTTGCAGGTCGGAAATTGGGCTGCAAAAAATATCAAAAATTATATGCAATATTATGCAACAATGTTAAATGAATAGTTTATATTCATACTAAACACAAGTGTTAATCCAAAACCTAAATTTCTGGGCATCTTCAATTCACAAAAAGATTGAATTAATACTGTGTATCATTCAACTGGATATTCATTTTGAAACCATCAAACATGGATGAAGATTTTACATGTGTTCTATTTTTCACTCATATCTAACAAACATAAAATATATATTGTCCACACCTTGCACATCCATGATAATGTTCATAACTATATGACATTTGTTTCTTTGAATGCCAATATGCCAAAGACAATCCAGAAACAGCAAATACAGATGATGTATATATTCAAAGACAATCCAGAAACAGCAAAGGGCTGTCTATATTAACATTGTTAAAACCGACGTCCAAAATCAACCAATGAAATGAGAAATGAGAAAAGCATGAAAAGGTTCTACATGGTACAAAAACTATGTCTGAGGGTAACATTTTTTGTTCAAACTTCTAAACTGTTTACCTTTTCCAAAATGATGTCCGGGATATCTGGAAGATCGAGTGGCTTCAATGCAGACTCTGGAGCATTCTGCAGCTGTAGAAGAAAGTCTCTGTCATACTGCTTTTTACCTCCATGATTGATCGGAGACCATTGGTCTGAAACAAGATAAATACAGAATAAAAAATGTCCATATATCACTTTTTCCCTTCTTTTTCCGGTTTTAGCAATATTTGTAATAAACTAGCAGCATCATGCAATGACAATGAATTTCCAAAGACACAATGGAGACACTCCAAACCTGCCATAAGTTGCAAGTAAGGTACCAAACCCGTTACACGTGGGTTATGAGTCTAATGCTTTACTAACTGACCTACCATTTCATTTAAAGTATGGTTCATAACCAACATTCACATAAAAGAATCCTGACATCAAAAATGGATTTCCATCCAAGTGCCTTCAAAATGTACTTAATGGAAACTGATTGCTGGACATGGATTAATATGAAAGATCAAGGAAACAAGCACATTTTTATTAAAGTCACATATAAAGACTTCGAGCTGGGATCATTTCTAAGACTCAAAGCATCAAACTTTCAGCTCTGATTTTGATCAAAGTTGCATTTTATTAGGGGCATAATGGCAAATTAGTACCTAAAGGCTTTTTTGTTACAATTCTTATATTAACTAGATAATTGCAATTTATTCACTATAAGCTAAATACGATTTTTGTAGTGATAAGAAAATATTTAAGAATCCAATTGGATTCTTCATGACAAGTACAAAATGTACAGCCCTCCTAATGACTCTTCCTCTCCAACCTTTCAAGCTAAATTCAAGTTTCTACCACATCAACATTGCTTACATCATGTACAGCTGCACTGGCAGCATCAGGCCATCAACTGCATTCTAGCAATGAAAGTCTGTCTTAAAAAAAAACAATGTTATTACACTTATAAACTTGATATTCCTCACATTAAGTGAAGGCATATGAGTCAGATCATTGTTTTCCACTGAAGATATCTGGTGAACTCTGGCATATTAAATTTTCTTCCAATAAAATTTAGTAAGATCGTCATCCTACCTTTCTTGTACCTGTACTTCAGCTTCAGCTTTTCATTCTTCTCATTTACGACTGGTACGCTCAGATCACTCCTGTCCACATTCTCAATGTTAATATCCACTGTATCCACAACTTCCTCATTGACAATATGTGATGATAAGGTCGTTTCCGTAGCAATGACTCTGTCTTGGTCTTTGGTATCTTCATTTGGATCCTTGTTTTCTTTCTCTACTACAGGTGTTGAGGCTTCTGTCTCTGGGGACTAAACAAACAGCAAATAAAAAAATTCAAATTGAAGTTGTTGGTGTACGAGTGAGATTCACTGATGTTCCGGCTGAAAATGTGTAATTAAATCGTTCATGATATTACAATGTGATTTTAGCGTCATTATGACTCCTGGTCAGATTAAAAAAAGTTACACTCGATATCAAAAGAGAACTGTGAACTGAAAATACCACTGAAATAAGAATATAATCAAATGTGGTCCGAATAATATATCATTAGAAAAGCAGCTGCACTTGGTGCTGTTAGAACTGCTGCTGAGATGTCATTAAAGAAAGCAATTGTCTACTTTTGATTTACTTGTAGACCAACAAGTAGGTCTCTGCTTTTTTTTTTTTTT
>QKMX01143399.1:0-11558 GCA_003401595.1 Venustaconcha ellipsiformis
AATATTTTGTGTAACAAGAACCAAGCAAGAATCAGTTACCTATTGGTAACTACTAGCTGCAATTTTACACACCTATGTTGGTCTACTTGACACACGTACACGTGCAGATATGGTATGTGCATGTCAGCTGTAAAGACAAGCGCCATATACAATTTAGTCACTATTGACCATGTGGATCATGTACAGCTTTGTAGAAGATAATATTTAACATTAGATGATAAACCATTGATTCATTAGTCTCACAAGACGTTGACTATTTCTTTTCATCTTGCTATCACGTTACATACTGGAAAATATCATCAAATTGGGGTTTCCTTTCCTTCCTCAGTGCCACAGACAGTGTATAATTTTACAACTAAATTAGTCTTCATGAAGTTGAATAATTTTTGTCCGATACTCCAGCCAGTATAATTTTATATTTGCTCACTTTGTCATTTTTGATCAGAGACAATTAGAAAATTATATATGTTTTGTAAATCAAAACCCCATACTTCAAGCAATAAAAAAACCAACTGAAAGTGGGTATAGGTTACACTGTAGTGACTTCATAGCATATCAAAAGCAATAAACCATCCCCAGATTTATTGAATATTCTATTAAGTTTAATTTAAACTTAATTTAAACTCAGTGGTTTTAAAAACGAATCGAATAAGATGCATCTACTTCAGCATTGAGAAACCCTTCTGCTCATATTGAGGGAATCACTCACATTATCTGAGATCCAAAATGCAATAACAAAACAAAAAGGTGGCAAATGTACAGGATCAGATTTTTTGTATGGGGAACATTTTACATTTTCAGATACTAGACTTCATGGGCTATTAATGAGTTTATTTAACTATATGTTTATGCATATTTTTGTACCAGATGATTTCACAAAAAGTTACAATTATACTACTAAAAAGCAAAATTGGTAACCTGGCGGTCAAAAATAACTACAGACCGATAGGTATTACTACCATTATCTTAAAAATATTTGAATGCATCATACTTCAAAAATGCGGAAGTCAGAATCTCCGATAATCAGTTTGGTTTTATAAAGCAGCATTCAACAGAGTTATGTCTCTATGCCCTTTAAGGAGACCGTCAGCTATTATGTAGAACACGGCAGCAAAGTAATTGCATGCTTTTTAGATGCTAGTAAAGTCAATCTTTGGACAATCTTTAAAAAGCTGCTTGATATTAAAATACCTGTATACATAGTTCATATTTAGTTAGCTGGTATGGCAAACAGTTGTATTATGTGTGATGGGGAAGTGTATCCAATGGGATGAAGCAGGGAAGTATTATTTCCCCTTTGTTCTGTAATATATACATAGACGAGTTAAATCGTATATTGGACCAGTGTTACGGAGGATTACATCTGCCACTTAATTTCATTCTTTACAATACAGGGCACAGTTAATTGTTGTAGAATATCTGTATACTTGTACGTATAATATTTATGTTCTTTTATGTTTTACTTTATATCCGTATTTTAGTTTAAATGTATGGACTATGTAGTCTGAAATAAAGAATTCTGATCTTATCTTAAACAAGATAGAGATCCCAAATCGAGTTGTGGTCTGTAATGATCATGGCTATACCAATCAGCTGCATATGAACAAGTTTAATGGATAATGCAGAGATAAAGTAAAGAATGTGTCCAACTCCAGTAAATACCTGACTATTAAATCCATACTTAGTTATCGGGTTATAACAGGATTGAATGATTGTGTCAAAGAACTGCACGACTTTGCAAGAAGTACTTACTTTAATGTGGTGCGATAACGGTAAACCTGGTCATGGCCATCTCAGTAACCAAATGCTTACCTTATGTCGCCATCTCAGTAACCAAATGTGTCCAGCAAAGGCACAATTTAAATATGCCCTTAGATTATGTACGAAGGAAGAAATAAAATAAAGAGCAGACTAGTAAGCTTCAAAAGTTGAAAATGTCAACTAACGTGACTTCTGGAAGCAAGTTAAGCAATATACTACTACAACGTCTAACAGGCTACCAATATTTATCAACGGAAACCATGGACGTCATCTGGTACATATACCTGTGACAAATAACAAATAGTTGCCATCTAAATGAAAAACAATTTGCTAATGACATAAACATTAGCTGACAGATGCTGCTGTCAAATAATATGAATTTAGTGTATAAGGCTTCTGTGTAGACGAATTCAATAAAAATTTAAAATGTCCATGTACATGGTTATCCTCAATATTTAATAATTTTAGTATCTGAGGAAATGCTGTTCTTATTTTGTAAATATTAGAAAGAATAGTGTTTCATCTAAGTTGTCAATCATGTACAGTAAAACAAAATGGTGTTTGTAGTTTCTTTTCTTCAAAATCGCAAGTCTTTACGTTTATTTTCATTCACTAACTTACGTCTGCTGTATTTTTCTTGCAATGGTCAACATTTAATTTAGCAAATTAAATTATTTGACAAAAACCTGTTTCAAAACAAAATATAAATGCAATAAATGAAAACTATGAATTTTTTTTTTAAAATGAAGATAAGTCATGATGTTTAGTTAGGCCTCCAAAAAGGTCGAATGCACTGGTCGAAGGGCTACTAACCTATAAATATAAAAGTTGCAATTTGCAAACAAATGATCACCAATTATGAAAAAACTGGTTGACAAACAAACCGCTATAAATCAGACCTTGTATACATTTTATTGATGTATCTTTAAAACTACATTAACTATTACAAACTAATTCAATATATTTAAGTGTCAGCCAATTTTATATCACTTCTTCTGACATCACAAGTTCATTTGGCCAACCTGTAACATTGTACAAGGAACTTTCGTAGGATGTGAAAAACATATATAAGCTTTAGCTTTAAATTCATTAACACTTTCCATTTCACTGCTGATTCTGACAAGACTTTTAACAGTGGTGTCATCAGGACAGCTTTTCAAATCTGATTTAATTCTCTTTATTTGCGAATTGATCTTTAACACTTTGCGCTGCATACTGGTAAAACAAGAACAATCCAACCAAATTTGCCATGTCATCAAAGTAATCTTTGTAAGGTTTCTTTGTTAGCATTAATAAACTGCTGAATTCATTTGTGACTAAGGTAATTAGTAGTCACCACTGATGTAGTATGTTGTCATAGTTACAACCGTTTCACTACAAAGCTTGTCTAAACCATTAAAGAGTGTGTTTTAATTCATCACTCCCATAGATTACAAGATCAGGACAGTATTCAGGCGCCACTTATCTAGAATAAAGATCTACAAACATGCAACAGCCTTGCTTATACCATTATCTTCGTGTTCATCAAAGGTCAAATCATTGCATCTCTCATTATACCATCGACAACAAGGTTCACTGTTTTACTTACAGATGATCTAAAAAGGAAGGTCACACCCTTCATACCATGTCCACCTAACACGAGATATTCTTGTCTCTTCAAATGTACTCCCTAAAATTTTTTGTTTATTTTTCTAGGTTGCCACAATGAGTAAAAACTTAATTAGGTGCCATTCAACATTTGTGGTCACAGAAAGTGCTTGGATATTTTCTCAACTAATTTGATAACATTGATTGCCATTGGTAAGTTTTATATCACTTTGCTAATAAATAATTCTCTAAGGTGAATTGCTTGGGAACTTGTTGCAACAAATGCATTGCCTTGAGGTCTTGAAACCTTCAATGTAATGAAAGTAGCTTCAAAGTTGGGCATGGGTACATTAGAGTTTAATCCCGTCTACCACTAAATTAATGTTGAAAGATGCCCATGATGTTACGTCTCTTCATGGTGGACTTTAGTTTCCAGAAATAGACCAAATTTTCTACATATATGAAACGAAAAGGAATCACTTGTAGAATCCATCTAGGACACGTATTTCAGTCATTCATAACTAATGAGATTTCCATGTATCTATTTGTATCAGTATACATCTGCAGGTTTTGGAATGGAAGGGGTATGTTGAAACAATATAAATACATGCAAGTTTATTTTTTATTCTTATTTGTGTTATTTATCGCAGCATTAATATTATATGTATACTCCCATGCAGAGTACATCAGTAACCGGTTTTTCTATGCGTGACTTTTCAATTGAGGGAATTTTCAAGTGTGCGAATTCATTTGAATTTTGCATGAATAATATGATCGCATGCCCTGGAACATATATTTGAGAATGAGATTTACTTTCTCTCTTTTGTCACTAGCCTGGGACTGTACTGCAAAATTATCATGTCACTTAGAACATTAGAGTTACATCCTAGTAATTTACTTGCAATATGTAGTCCTGTTGTTAGTGGTTTTTCAACTTATTCAAAGTGGGCTCTGGAAACTGAAATGAGAGCTAACTATGAGCAGGCTATATTTAGTACAACATACATATTTATTGAATATTCATTCTGTAAAAATAATATCATAGGTGAGTCTTGAAGAAGAAATGTTTGTAATTCACTGCATGGCTATATGCTTAAAAGTTCATGTATATGTATCAGATTAAATGGATGCATAGTATACCTGGACAAATTCTTGATTCAATTAAAGGCATAGGGAATATTGAGTGGGCAATCCATAAACTACAACATGTATACTGTAATGCAATTATTACTTACTCAAACTTATCGCAAATAGGTTTTATGTCGGTTTTGATTTGAGTATCTCAGGAACCTGGATGTGTGTCAGATTTGACTGGAATGCAGTCTTCCAATTCATCATTATCTACCTGATATAATAATGGCTGGCTATACATTATGTTCAAACCTATTTCATTGGGATGACATTGAAACTAAATTATGTTCCATCAAATTGGTCAGCAATTGATTTTATGGCTTATGATCATAAATCATATAAAGTGTTGTGATGTTTGATGCCACAGGGATTCTTATCAAAGGCAGTCACAACGGGGTCTAGATGACAGAAGGATTTAGTTCAAAGGCAGTAGCAATTGGGTCTAGATGCCACAAAGATTCCTATCAAGGCAGTCAGAGCATGACCTAGATATCACAATAACTCACATCACAACATGGCTTAAATGCCACATGGATTCAAACCAAAGGCTGTCATACCATGGCCTAGATGCCACACAGATTCCTATCAAAAGCATAGATGCCACAGAATTCACATCAAAGGAAGTAAAAAATGAGCCTAGATGCTACAAGAATTACACAAGCCTGCCTATCAAAGGCAGTCAAAATGGGACCTAGATGCCACAAGGATTCTTACCAATGGCAGTCACAACAGGGCATAGATGCAACAATGATTACTATCAAAGGCAGTCTAAATGGGGCCTAGATGCCACAAGGATTCTTACCAATGGCAGTCACAACAGGGCATAGATGCAACTATGATTACTGTCAAAGGCAGTCGCAACAAGGCCAAGATAAAGCAAGGATTCCAATCAATGGAGGTCGCAATGAGGCCTTGATGAAACAGGGATTCCTATCAACAGCAGTCACAACTGGGCTTAGATGGTACAAAACTTTTTTCCCAAAGGCATCCACAAAAGGGCCTAGATGCCACAAGGATTCCTATCAAAGGCAGTCACAACAGGACCTAGATGCTACAAATATTCCTATTAGCGGAAGTCATACTGGGGTCTAGATGCAATGCAGATTTCTTTCAAAGGCGGTCATAACACGACCTAAAAGCCACAAAGATTCTTATCAAAGGCAGTCAAAACTGGTCATAGATGCCACATGGATTCCTGTCAAATTCAGTCAGAATGAGGGTTTAGATAGCTGAAGGATTCCTATCAATGGCGGTCACTACAGGACCTATATGCCACAAGGATTCCTATCAGAGGAAGTCACAGAGTAGCCTCGATGCCACTCGGATTTTCATCAACATCAGTCACGACAGGGCGTCGATGAGACAATGATTCCTATTTGAGGAAGTCGCGATGGAGCCTTGATGGCACTGACATTGCTAACAAAGGCAGACATAAAGGGGCATTAATGCCACAAAGATTCCTATCAAAGACAGTTACAATTGGGCTGAGCAAGTTTAATAACATGGTCATATTTTAGACTGAATTATTTAACAATATTTAAAAGTTTGCCAATAATGCTCCAGCAAATAAGGACAGAGTATCAATTCAAAGGTGTTTACCGACGAAGTGACCAGCTTCACACTGCTATTAGAGACCTCCGTAAGGCTGAGAGGCATTGGCTTTCCACCAGATTCACTATTCATAAACACATCTATGAAGCCTCTAAGAAGAATGTCTCATAGTCCATGCAGTAAAATCAACCCATTACAGTATTCAGATCATGGAAATTTCCACATGCAAAGAACTCTTTGAAATTTCTAACAAGCTAATGTTATGGAACAAATATATACCACTACCCACTACCTTCACTCCAGTCGATCTTCTGGACCTTTTTGCAAATTTCTTCTGTGATAAATAACAAACCATTAGTGATAAGCTTGACAGCACGATTTCAATTGACTCATTGTCACCATACAGTTGTAATATAGACGTTTATTGGCAGCCGTTAACAGTATTTGAAACTGTGGGTTTAGTATGTACAATGGCAATGAAGAGTGCACCAGTCATGTGAACTTGATCCAATTCCAACATCACTGCTGCTTGAGTGATTAGATCTAATATTGCCTTCACTAACTGATGTTACTAATACCACTCTCTCATCCGAGAAATTCCCATAATTTTTAAAAACTGCCATTGTAACGCCTTTGCTGAAGAAACCAACTCTCCACCATAATGATTTAAAGAAATACCGCCCAGTTTCCAGCCTCCCATTCATGTAAAAAAAAATCTTAGAAAATGTTGTTCTATCCCAACTTATATCTCATCTGAGTTCAAACGGTCTTTTTAGCAATGTACTGTCTGCATATCATCCTTGCAACAGTACTGAAACCACTCTTCTGAAAGGAGTTATTGACCTTATGTCTGTTTTGGACTGCATAATGATTACCTTCCTCACTCTCTTTTACTTGTCTGCAGCGTTTGACACAATATACTATGATATATTACTTCACTGTCTCCTGCATGGTTTTGACATTCACGATGCAGCCTTACTATGGTTCAAGTCCTACTTGTTCAACATTGCACAAATTGTTTCTGCAAATGTTTGGTGTTCCATAGGGGTCTGTTCTTGTACCTGTTCTCTTCCTTATGTACACTCAGCCACTCTTATGTGTCATAGATCATCAGTCAGCCAGTGGCTCACCAACTTTATGTTGATGACACCCAAATATATAAATCTAGCTACCCAAATGAAGTTAATGCCACCGTCCAAGGTGTAGAGATGTGCATTTCTAATGTCAAATCATGGTTGACATGTAGCATGCTGCAGATGAATGACGATACAACTGAAACCATTATGATTTCTGCACAAAGACTTTAACATTCACATCCTTTACCTCAAGTAATAAATATCAGCAACTCCAACATTAAATTCAGTCAATATGAAATCTAGTGGTTGTTCTCGACAGTACTCTCTCATTGCACCAACATGTCATTAACATATGCAAGGCTACATATCTTGTGCTGAAACAGGTTAGCTCTATTTCCAATTATTTTTCAGTTGATGCCACTAAATCACTTGTGTGCTCCTTAGTACTTCAAGACTCGACTATTTAAATTCAATTCAGTCTGATTAATCTCAATATCTACTCAAGAAACTTTAAAAAGTTCAAAACACAGCTGCTCGGATTTGAGTACCACGATCAAAGCACGCACCCACCTATTCTGCACCCTACACTGACTACCATTTTGATCGACAATCAAACTAAAATTTGTTCTTCGTCTGCGTTTCATTGATGGGCTCCAGTCCAACATACCGACCGATCCCAGGAAGATACTTAAACTCCTCTTCATGCACTTGCATTCTCATCCTTCCCACTACGAAAATGAATTAATATGGACAATGTTCTTTTATATGCCTGGGCCCAGCAATGTGGAACGGATTACCCACTGAAATCAGACACAAAGACACAGTGATCTAATTTAATAGCTCTTTTAAAACTCATATTTTGACCGCAAGAATAGACTTAAAATACTAAAAAATGTTTCTTTACCTTACAAAGTTTATAATTTCATGTGTTTGTTGTTCATAATCATATTATTGTATATGATTTTAGATGTAATATTATAAAGTGCTTAGAGATTCTAAAGATTATGCACTATACAAAGTACTCATTATTATTATTATTAGTAGTAGTAGTAATGAAGCAATTATTGATAAGCGATTAACATAATTTGGAAAATATTAATGGTGGTTAGTATATAACGTTTGAAAATATGCAATTATTAAAATGTCATGCAAAGAACATTATGTCATAATATAATAAAAATATAAAATAATAATGATATTCAATAAATGAAAATGGTTCATGTAGCCGCATGATTAACTGACCATGATCTGACAAGACAATTGATTTAATGATGATGTATAGTTTTTCATTCAGTTTGAATGACAAGCTACAATTTAATAGATATTCCGTCATGTTTATGTTGAAAGTTAAGCGAAGGATTTCAATACAAAGTTCATTTTACCTGGAGTTGAATTTTTATTTTAAAAATGCTAGATAAAGTTGAAACTAACACTCAGCATAGTACAATACTTGCTTACCTTATGTCTCCAGCTCCATCAATAACTTCGGCCACCAGGTGTCTCTCATGTTGGTATCACGAGCATCAACATAGTTCAGGATGCTGAGGGGACGTGGAACTTCACAGTCCTTCAATAAAACTGGGACAACATATTTTCTCCTTTCGTGAAACCCTTGAGTAAGGGCCATATCAATTTCATGCAAAACAAAACCACTCTCAAATGCCTCACTGGTCATGACTACTACAGTTTTGTAGGCATTTCTGATGCTGTCATCAGCAAATTTCAATAATGGTGTTCCTGGAGTATTGTCTCGATCATACTCACGACAGACAAACCCGTGGTATTGTTCTAGTCTCTCAACAGTCTCCTTCACCCACTGAATGTCTGAGCTACAGTAACTGAAAAAGATGTGATATTTTTTTCCTGGTGGTAGAGCTCTCTTTTTTGCAGACGATTGGCATTCCTCTGACAAAACTGATGCATCTGAATGTATTTGCCCACGTGGTTTAATTGATTGCTGCAAGGAAAAATGAACCTGTATTAATATATATCAATTTACGAACTAATTTATTTCTACTCTGCCTCCTGAAGACAAAGTTTAGATAAAACAAGATCTATGATGTGAGGAATGGCTAATCAAACAATAGTCTGTTGTTTGCAGTGTTTGTTAGAATTAATATAAATTGTATCTGCATTATTCAAAGTGTACACATAATATTAATCCTATGTTGAGTTAGCTGTCATTAAAGTGTAAAAAATAATATGAATGGGTTACTTTGAATGTATAATTAAATATCCATGACAGGATGTGCAAGTGAGCCAGATATTGTTCACCTAACATTGGTTTTAAAAAAAACAAATGCAGATGTTTTGGACTGAAAGACACCAAAGTCAGGATCTTTTCCAGTTATTTGGAATAAGATATCTGTATTACACATGGATTAGCCATGTTTCATCTCTGAGTAATTTCAACTGGAACATGACAATGGAGTGGCATCCTTTGAAATTATCTGAAGTATGCTCATGTACGAAACCTAACCATTCACTTTGGTCTGATTTGGAAATGTAGTTCTTGTGAGAAGTGCCAACCTGGACACAACTAAGACAAAGTAAGGCTTAAAATACATCACAGAAGTTTGACTTCCATGAAGTCTTTGTAGAAATTAACTTGAAAATAAGTTTCTCTTCCAGTAAGGATCTCACCCTAAAGTTTAGAGAACAACCCTGGATATAATTTTGAACTATTAAACATCAACAAATTTCATGACAATTGGTATGCCAGTCTGAAAACCTTGAACTAGGTTGTTTTTTTTATAGAATCTACAATATTGCATAAGGAAACACTCCATTCACACTGCTGATAAAGTATGAATGAAGAAATAATCCCAGTAAGTTTGATTAATATAGCATATACCAATCACATAAATGTCAAAAGTATGTTAAAGGCTCATGCAAGAATCCTAACCATTTAGTTTGTTCTGATTTGGTAATGTAGTTTCCAAGAAATGATCCAGTCTGAATAAAATTAAGATAAAGCAAGGCTCACAAATACATCACTATGAAGTTGAGTTACATGATGTCTTTACCAATCATATGGATGTGAAAATTATGGCTGTTAATTGTTGATAAAAGCATTTCAATAATAGGTCAAACTGGTGCTGTTTTTTGGCAGATTAGTTTGTAATACACACATGAATAGTGGCGGACTTTAAGCTAAAAAAAGTTAAAGAATCCTGACAACATGTTATAGTGACCTATCTTCCTATCTGCTCACTGACAATGGCTCTGATTTTTTACCTCAACCCCAAGTGCAAGTCATCCAAACTGTAACTGTAGATGATAGATAACATTGCTTTAATTGCTTTAACGGCATACAAAGTGCATATGCACTAAACAGGTCAAGGTTTTGATAAACAGTACATTCTTGATTAGGCCAATTTAAAAAGTATGTATGGTTCTGGTTACCTGGCAAACTCATTTTCTTCCAGCCAAGCCTTCACTTGTTTTTCAAGAAACAAAATGGAAGAATGGAAACATTGTAGAGAAAAACAAATTACAAAGGGGATGAAACTATAATCAAGTTAAAGTCAGCTTGTGAATGACACTTATATTCAAGTCTATCATTCATTTTAATCTATCAGGATGTTGTAAAAAATATGCTTGTACTCACCTGCCAACTCTAAGTTTATTTTAATTGCATCTAGAAACACAAATATTTTAAAATTGGCATAATATGCATATGTGCTTTACTTAGACCAAACTAATTTGAAGAATCTCTGGGATACCATCAAATTAGCTGCAGCGTGGGGAGGGATAATATATTTGACCGCAAAAAAATATTTTAATTCATGTTAAATTAAATATGTTCATCACCAAACAGTATAAAGAAAATAAGCAAATATGAGCAAATTTCTTCCAGGAGAACCAATTCAACTGTTAAATAGGAAGTAACTAAAACTGTACAGACTGAGTGTAATACACACTTCTCATTATAATATCCCATATGAATTCTGCAATGATATGCTATGACATGGGTTGATGGCAACATATTATAGAGTGAGGTCATAACACACTCAGTGACACCTATGAATTATTAGCGATATTAGGTTTGAAACAGGAGAAAAGTTCACTTGCAAATGTTTGTTAAGATTTGTCTTATGTTACAATTTATCAGTCAATGATATTTGCTCTGGTCTTTCTGAATACACCTTCTAAATTCTGCTTTATCTTAGGCAAATATAACCAGACCAGAATATAAGTGTGACTGATATTGGATATACAATGTTACACACATAGAAAATAAATCAATGTGAAATGGCTACATTGGTTTGGAGAGATTTATAGGGGACATAATATTCATACTCACCATGTCTTCAAACCAGTATTTTAACAGTTCTTTTGACTCAATTATATTGTCATGGAATTCACAGCAAACTTCTGCAGTCTCTTTGAGCAGGGAGACAGGGATCAGGCTGTTGATACTGTCACCAGTGTATTCAGGACATTGTATGT
>QKMX01143421.1:0-11668 GCA_003401595.1 Venustaconcha ellipsiformis
CTATAAGAACAACAACAACCAATCGGGTGGGATCTTAGGAAGTGTAGTGGGAGAAGCCTTAATGATCCTCCTACATTGAAGATTATGTATACTGTGCGTGATGTGACTGTTATATCTGGCCATCTAAGTTTAAGGAACAGTGTGCTGCACAGATGCCAAAGTCACACTCTTTCTAGATTTTGATTGGGTTACAGATGCAGTGATTTGTGATGGAAGCGACAGTGCAGTTGATGGTATCTGCCCATCAAGTCTTCAATAGTGGTTTCGAGTGCAGGAGAGTGTTCTCCCATTTCATGGCAGACCAGTAGACAGAAGTTTTCCATTCATGACAGAGTATGTCATTCAGGCCTCAAAGTTCAGGCACAAAGGGCAAATGCCAATCTTGGTCTGTACTGCCATACATTCTTGTATGATACCAGTCCAACTGTTGAAAAGCAATTAGTTCAGACATCTGACTGGACCAGTGGACTAACAATGAGAGACTTGTCAATTTGACAATCTTTCTGTTGGTGCCAGACTCCTTCATTTTCAAAAGGCTTGAATTGAGGTTTTTCCACAGAGTGAACGAGATGTTCAAGTTGTTTCAGAGCATCTTCCAGTTTGTTTATCCAGTGCCTTCCACTTGTATCATCCCCATCCATGATGGGTATATGACTGTCTCTTCCCCCCTACTATTGGATAATATAGAAAATGAGGGACCAGAACTGCAAAGTTATTCTGATAGCCTCTCTTTGGTGGGGCAGGTCTTTGATGATAGCCTCTCTTTGGTCTTTGGTGGACAATCTGCTCAATCTGGCAATAGACATCATCAGAAAAGTCCAGAGGCCCAGCCTGCTCAAACAGCCATGATTGCCATTGAACTTTCACTTCTGTCCACAAATGTTTCTCGTTCACATCTGGGCTTTGTTAGGAGATCCTTTTGTAGAAAGGAATTTGAACCGTCAGTCATGGAGAGAATCTGACAAGCTAGATGTTGCTGTACTCAGCTTATGATGGAAAGTGGTTTGTTTTCCAGAGTTGGTAAAGGTCAAACAGCATCATCCCTTTGAGTGCAGAAATCCATACATTCACTAATTATTTTTCTGGCTTTTCAAGGTTAAATACTAACCCCTTATTATTATTATTAAAGACAACTACTTTATGATCTGTCTATCAGGGTAGAGGTAGTATTTGTCACTGTCAGACCTTTAAGCCAATTTTGACTTGAATAAACTAAATTCTCTCACACAGTTCCGTAAATAAAATTTTTTGTAGATTTTAACATGGCTCAACTCAGATCAGTTCAAGCTTTTAGCCAGAACCACAGTGAAGCAGGTATCCTGTAAAATCTGTTTTATAAAAACTCTAGTTTTGGCATGCAAGATAAACAGGTTGCATGCCCTTCCATAGGACCTGAACAATCTTCAGTTCAAATGAGATGGTTCCATGGTCCTAAATGATGCTTTGTGACTGAGAATACATTGTTATCAGCAGGCATTCATAGTTATCAAGTGCTATGAATGCCTGCTGATAACAATCTATTCTCAGCATACACTGATGGTACACTGATGGTAAACTGATGCAAGATCTGGCCCATGCTCTCAAGTACTACTTGAAGTGCAAGGAGAAGAGTCATGGGGCCTAAGATCTCTTTCTTTCGGTGCAGGCTGGGAAAAGTGGATATTAGTCTTTAACCCTTGTATTGTGGCTGAAGGAGGTAATATGCCTTGTTTAGTCATGAAGATATCAGCACATAAGATTAGAGCAGCCTGTGTGAGCATCATTCAGATATAATATTTCAGTCTGAGACATAACAGATGCCATTGACTGGCATGCACAGTCAGCCATCTTGAGATTTTGTCGTTAGATCTAGTTACGCAGAGATGAGATCTGAACCTGGTGGTTTTTAGTGCTGTAGCCTAGATGACCACAGTACCCAGCTGACATCTGCACTATATTCTCACAATTGTGGGTTTAGAACTTTCACTGACTTGACCTAGGTTTTTTCTCAGGAAATGTTTTCTTTCTTCATCTTAGCTGTATATTGTCATTGGTTATTTGACCATCAGTTGTATTAATCTACTCATTTTCCTCTTGTTAAATTATATGATACTTATCTAAAATCCTTCTAGTATTCGAGTTACTGTGTTTTAATTACTGAAATTTTACAGTTGCATAACCATTTTTATTATATTTAAATCATTTTGTTTGGTGGCCATAAAGTCATACATGTTTCTGCATTTTAGGACATGTTTATCAATGCTGGTGGTGTCACTGTGTCCTATTTTGAGTGGTTAAAGAACCTGAACCATGTCGATTTCGGTCGTCTGACCTTCAAGTACGAGAAAGATACCAACAAGTACCTGCTGGGTAAGACTATTTTACTTTGACCATAGACAGTCATTTTGATGTATAGAAGTTTAATGGAAAAGTCATCTTTTAATATTTTATTTGGTATGTACTTTCACATCTAATACAAGGTTAATGTATTGCCTGGTAGCACACTACTAGGTTTCCTGGACCAGGCACCCAGCAAAATATCCCTACCCATCAATCGCTAGTACTTTCATTATCTTAAGTAGAAGTGACTCTTTTTCTTGATTCAGGTAGACTTTAAAATTATGTAATTAAATATTATTTATTATGCAGGTAAAGGGTACCATCTTTGAACTATGAAGAGGTAAAATGACCTCCATATTGGAGGTCAAATGTCATTTATTGACAGAGTGGAGAAGATTTCATGTTCTATACCCAAGGGTCAGATAACATGTGGAAGACATACAGGAGCTAATTTTAGAAAAATTTTATACAGCTGAATCAATTGATGCTTTTAATAATGAGAATTTTATTGTACCTGTTACTATTCTCATTGTCTCAAATTTATCTTTTTCTCAGACATTTTACTCCTACATTGTACATATTGTTCCACATGTGTAATCAAAAGTTAGTAATATATACGATTTGTACATTTTTCTATAGCCAATCAATCCAGCTTGAATTTAATACTTTTAAGCAGTTTAATTTCTCTCAGATTTATCAGAAATGTATTAAAATGCACATTCCAAAGGCCATCACTGGCTAACATTGTAGTGCTAAGTAACCTCTTGCATATTTGTTTTGGCCATGCATTATAAAAATATAGGATGGTGGTTATGATTCTGATTGACACTGATCCAGTTCTATCCATATTAAACATAATCAGTCAATGTCTGCACCATACTTGTATCTTTCAAATATTAGAGATTACGATTTCACTAAGATGTTATTATTAACTATCATATATCTTGTTATATCATTAGCAAATCGGCGATTCTGTAATGTCTATAAAGTATTATTGGTGAAAATTAGAAATAATAATGATCCCAAAATGGACACCAAGTGGATACTTCATGATGTATCAGACATCTGAGGATTTAGGATTTATAATAATACATCATTTTCTTATCATTAAGTAGCTTTTAAACCATTATAATGAATTTCTTGAGCATTGGCACTTTTTACTTATAAGAGCAACCATTGAAGACCCACTTGATCAAAACCTTTTCATTTATCAAAAGGGAAGATATGTTGCCTCCTTTCATATTTCTAGTACAAAATAATTACCAGTAAGGTGTATTGTAAATGTGTCAGCTGATGTGTTGACAAAGATTGGAATGAAAAACCTGGTTGATTATGTGAACTTATATCATGTTGCACTGTCTTATTGTGTAGATATTTTATATACACATTTCTCCAAATCTTTACAGTACACAGTACAAAGAAAAGATATATGATGATGACACCTTTCTTATGCACAAGCAGTATATTTGCCTATTTCCAGAGGTCTGGGAACAATGAAGTTTGAAAAAATAGGTATTAAATCTGTGGCAAAGTGAGTTCTTAATTGATTATGAATTCCTAAAAAAAAGTATTTCTTGATGTAGCAAGTCTAGGCCATGTGCTTTCAATGGATTTTAGACCTGTTAAAACATTTTAAACATCCATTGTTGTAGTAATGTTACAAAGAACAGGAGAAGACAAATCTCTTTGATGTATTATGGGATTGGAAGTTTGCAATAATTGTTTGATTTTTATTGTTGATTGTTCACAAAAGAAATCATTAAAATCTGATGCATCTACTTCATTATCAGGTATAACTGTCATCTACAATTACAGATTCACAAGATATCTCTTTTCACTTTACTTGAATTTCCCTAATTAATTTCCACCAGTCTTTCAGGCTGCCATGTAAAGACCCAATTCATTGCATGAGTGTGTTGTAATTATAACATTCAGACTTCTTAATATCTCTGTAATAACCAAATGCCTCCTTTGCCTGTAAAGAAACCAGTTCCCAGGGTGTTCAAGTTCATTTTGTTTGATTATACAATTTAGTTTTGCATCCAATGTGAACAGTAACACATTTAATCAGTGCTAATCACAGAAAATGTATATTGCTACAACTTGTATTCATTTAGCCAGAGTGTTAATCACAGACAATTTTCATTGTTGCAACTTGTATTTACTTCACCATTACTAACCCATCCACCCATCCATTCCAAATATAGCAGTAATTTCTTGACATTCATTCTGAGGACTTTTTCGTTCATGTCATAAAGCTTGTTTTATCACACTGCACTTAAAATGAGTTGAATGACACTGCAAAAGATTGAAAAGTAAATATGATTTTTTTTACATACATAAACAGTGCAAAAGTGAATAATATAAGATAACTCATGGTGTTGCTATTTGAAAAGTAGCTACTAAAAGTTTTATTTAAATGCTAACTTAGCTAGCATCTCATTAAATCAAGTTAATTATAATGATATACAAGTCAGAGGTCAAGGGTCAAGGGGAAAAGGGAAAGGGGAAAGTAGTTTTAAAAAAGAACACTTGCTGGGTTACTCTAATTACTCACATAGTCCATGTGAAAATGATACAAATGTCTAAATTTCATGTTTCAGAGAATACTCCATGTTGAAAATGGATTCTCAAGGTCCAGAGTATGTTTTAACAAAACAGTCCTAAAACTATTTACATGTAGCTTGTAGTATTATCTTGTATTTGTCATCAACAGTTACTTGTTACAACTCTGGAAGCCATATTTCTGTTCCAGTCTTTGATCAGACTTTGAATATTAGCTTATATGTTATAAAAATCTCAAATGAGTTGGATTATCAAGCATCTGATGGACAGGGTGTGTTTTTATTCTCAAGGTCATACTTCTGATCTGAATTTGATCAAACTTGGTATATAAGCTCATATAATTATTATCCCACACAAGTTAATGAGCTAGATTTATGCATCTTCATCAAACTTGGAACATGGCTTTATATCTTAAACAAGATTGAAAATGAGCAAGATCCATGCATATTAATGAGGTAATCTTGCATATTAATAAGGTAATCTTGCATATTAATGAGGTAATCTTGCATATGATTGGCTGAGCTCAACACTAACAAAGGCTGTTTATGATCCCAAAAAGGTAAAGAAGTCTTGTATAATAAAAATATTTTGATGCTTGATTATGAGCAGATCTACATGTGTTTATGAGGTAATTCTTTATCTAATTGACTGAGCTTGTTACCACTGTCTGTGAGACAACATTTAGAATAGACTTGCTCAAAGTTGATAACGAAGCTTATTTTGTCATGACTTTAGAAAGATTCTATAACAAGCGAGCTCTGTTCTGTAAGTTTTGTGAGCAACATCAGGTTCACTTTGTTGGTCTAAAGTTAACAAGAGAAAATATAAAAAGTACATATTAATTTTCAGATTAGATGTTTCATGTGGAAGCTGGTTATTTAGTGAATTTAATGAATTTAATAAATAATTCTGATTGTTTAATCAGATACATTATAAATTTATAAGTGATGAATTTCTCATGTTGTGTTTACAGACAGTGTCCAGCAATCTCTAGAGCGAAAGTTTGGGGAAAATTTTCCAATCACACCAATGCCAGAGTTTGAAGCAAGGATGGCTGTATGTTCTTTATAACACTCTTTTTGAGATAATAAGTATTTTTATGTTCTTTATCATCTTTTTGAGATAAACTGATGACTGCTATATATTATTCATCATACTGTATTTGAAATAAGAAGAAAGCATCATACTGTACTGCAGCTTTTGAAAGTAAACTGTGATTTTCTTCTCATATTTATGCCCAGATTTGGCCTGAAATGAATAAACTTACAAACCACACTGTTAAACTGTTAGATAAAAGAACTATGACACTGTCACTGATTTATCAGAGCTACTGTTATCCTACAGAATAAACCCACAAAGTTCAAAATGTTTGCTTCAACGGAAATATAACATATGTGGTTGGTGTAAATTTGTGCATGTTGTGCTCCACAAGTGATATGATTTTAAAGCCTTTATTTCATTGGTTGTAAAACCGATGCTTCTATGCTGTCCTAGCAAAAGATCATTGAAGTTAATTTATGGTATTGCAACCATTGTGATTTAAGCTTGCTTCCACTTTTTAAAAGCTTTTTATAACTGCTATTTTGTTGTCAGTTTACATCATTATTCTAGCTATTAGCAGGTAAAACTGTCCATCTGGCATTTACTTTTCCTTCCCTTTCCCATTCCTCTTTCATTAAACATCTGGCAATCACTTTCCCTTCCTTTCCCATTCCTCCTCAGTTAGTATCTAAATAATTAATTGTATCAGTTATCAAACAAGTATCTAAATAATTAATTGTATCAGTTATCAAACATTCCCTGCACCTTCCCTTCACTCACACCCTGCTTTCCTCCTGGAAGTTTTTGAATGCCTTAACATAATTGTCTAATAAGGAATAAATCATTTTAGTTCAGTAAATGCATGATAGTAGTATGTACTTTCTCCATTGAATACGTTAGTGTTCAAAAAATATGCTCTGCTACCTCCACAAATCCAGCCCCTTTAATAAGACAAGTCTGTTTGCCATGTAGACAAAGGGAAGAAACTCTTACCCATTACCTGCCCTTAAGGCAACTGCAAGATCCTTAAAATCCTTGAATATCATCGCGATTTCAACCCATCCATTGAGTAAGTTGTAATAATAGCCGACCTCTGACAGATTGTTAAAAACTACTCAGCAGCCATTTAGTGTGCATGAAAACATTGTGTATTACATCACTGCTCTTTATTGTTGTTGATTCACAACAAAGTGATATTCCTTGTTTTAAAAAAACATATGGACATTTATTTACTGAAGAAAAAAAACTGTCAAAATCAAAACTAGAATTTGTATTGTTCTATTCATTAAATACTGATGTGATGATTTAATTTGCAGCTAATAATGAAACTTCTTATCATCCCTAAGAAAATCTTAAAGTACCAATTTATGAATTCTTATTAAAAGTTGAAAATTGATATTGAATAAAGTTTATGGGTAATAAATGGTTTTTAATGATAAAACAAGTGATATGTCATCTTGTTTTTATTTATCAGTTTGATCACTTACAAGAAATAGGGGCCAGTATTGTTTTTTATTTTTTGGTTTAGAAATGGAATCCGTACCAAATCCTGTGTTAACTGGATGGGAGTTATCAGGCAAGTGGTGTATATTCACTGAAAATACAACATGTTTAATTTTTTTTTTGAGGAATGGATTGAGGAGGTAGTAGAGTTTATTTTCCAAATGATAGTATACTTGGGTAAGTATTTCTCAGAGAAACATAATTACTAAAACAATTTTGTCTCATTGTTTTAGGGTGCCTCAGAGGAAGACATCGTTCACTCAGGTTTGGAATACACCATGGAAAAATCTGCAAGGGTAAGTGATGATAAATATCAAAAATACAATTTGATGTAATTTGGGATTTAATAATAATAATATACATGGAGTCAATCCAGTTTGATTCTTTTGTCCAGATACAAATGTACAGTATGACCATGTGGGAATATTAATTTGGGATAAGCCAGATTTAGACATAGAGTTGCCATTTCCTCATTTTGATATAGTTCATCATTTTGGACTTTACATGGGATTACTGGGTTTTTATTTTATATATTTCTCACATCCAGGTTTTTAGATACTTTGCAGAAATATCTTGAACAACATCTTTTGAGATACTAAAAAAAGAACATTTATGGCTAACTATGATAGGAAAAACTAAACTACCACAACTTATTTAATGTTAAAAGTGAATTAAATTATACTGAATGTAGTTGAGAGACAAGATGCAGTTTTGAACAGTTTGTTAACAGTTTGTTAATTTTGCCAAGTAAAAGTGTTCAGACATCATTCCATTTTGAAAATGATTCAGTTTAATAATCAAATTTACACATGGTCTCAATTGGTCAGATTTTTGTCTAACCCATGTTAGTGGCAAGCAAACTATATTATCAATTTTTCTATTGGCATCATCATCATTGTCAGTGGTTTTGTTATGGATTGGTTGATGTTTTTCCTGTAATTCTTTGATCTTTAAATGGAAATGCAGGCCCTAGCAGTTTTCTGTCAAAGCAACATTCTAGTTTAAATGTCATACTAATTGTGGACTCTTCATTGATATTTTTAAGATGACCTAACTTAAAAATACTTTGATAAAGATATTATTTATTAATTTCCTTGTTCCTGTACACAGTATATTTCTGTAAATAGTTTTAAAGTACTTAAGTTTTCTGTCAGTTTTATTGCGTTTGTCCAGCCAGTTGAAAACCGGTTGTAAATTTATCAAAAATCACTTGAGGTAAACAAATGACAAATGACAGTATGTATGCCTATGCTGTTTACCATATTAGATCTTCTTGCAGTTATAGCAATGTTTCAAATTATTCTAATTTGTTTATATTTTGGGTTCAAACTCTATACTCAGCAGTGTAACATTATTATTGCAAAAACACAAATTCTTTCTTTTGCAACTTTATTATAGTGATTTTTAATAGTTTAGAATATGTGTGTGTATTTGTGTGTGTGTGTGTGTGTTCACAAATCACTGTACATGCATTATTTTGAATGTGTATGTCTGTGTGTTGACAAATCACTGTAATTGCATTATTTTGAATGTGTGTATGTGTGTGTGTTGACAAATCACTGTCATTGCATTATTTTGAATGTATATGTCTGTGTGTTGACAAATCCATGTAATTGCATTATTTTGAATGTGTATGTGTGTGTGTGTTGACAAATCACTGTAATTGCATTATTTTTGAAGAGGTGTATGTATTTGTTTTTTACTTTTGATTTATCTTGATCATTGGGTAGGGAAGGATTTGAGTAGGATTAAGTAATATAAGGCTTGGAATTGACCTAATGTTGAATTAATGCAAAAGTCAGATATTATTTATGCATTTTTAAGGATTTTGTCTTTACAAAAAAAAATGGGCTTGCTTTTGGTATCTGACTGATCCTATTTTGATGGTTCCAGCCCCTTGGTTTTTATTACATACATCCAAAAATATCTGCACTGACCATGTCCCCTTTTTTAACCTTCTAATCCATGGCTTTAGATGGAAGATAGTGACATGAACTAATAAAGCTGGGTAAAACAAGGATTGAAAAAATGTACACTTTCTTTATATACAAACACAATAGAATGTCATAATTAATTGTATTTTCATTATTAAGTTCATGGTAACTGTAATGGAAAAATAGTAAAAGGATATAAAATTGTTATCTTACTTCATTATACATTCTACAGTCCTTTATATTCATCTGTACAACATACATTGGTTAAGTTTTGAATTTTCATCACTTTATTATGCATTATTCACAGCATGACCATACAACTTTGTATGTGAATTCCTCTTTGTGAGTGCAAGACTTTTCCATTAAATTTGAGACCATGCTTCAAGATAATACAATTGGGTGTTCAGAGGACTTGTAAGTTACAACAAGTTGAAGTAAATGTTGTCTGCATCTTCTAAAAGAATCAAAAATGTCCTAAAAGTGTCAAGAACATGTCATAATAAGACCCTGTGCATACCTCCACACCCACACCCACTTCCATCCAATAAAAAATGAGTAGCTGGTTGCTTGCACTGTGAATGCTTATTACATAATCAGAGAATACTCAGTGGTGTATCCAAATCAGATATGTTATTTCAACAGCTGACTGTGTGTGCATGTTTTGCAATAAATGTATTTGATATTTGGTTTCAGAATATCATGAGCACCGCTAAGCAGTACAATCTTGGCCTGGATATGAGGACAGCTGCATACATCACAGCAATTGAAAAGATATTCAAGGTTTACATGGAGCGTGGCTTAAACTTCTGACCTTGACAATGACTCAAATCATCACCTTTAATTGCTTACTGTAGATTTTAGTACACCTATCAATGGAACTTAACTACTTAATATTTTAACCATATATTCTTTCATCATTAAATATGTTTTTCTTTAAAAAAAAAAGAATGAAGACAATCAAAGATTAGTATGGATTTTTATCTCTCATAATAACCAATCTCATTTTGGGTTTTTGGGTTTTTGAATCAGTGGTTTCTTGCTAAATGTATATGACATTATGACATTGAGGTTTATCTGATTTAAGTAATCCTCCCTGATCACTGATGATTGTGAGGTCAAAGGTTAAGTGTGTACAGTCTGCTGCAAGGATATTAGCTGTTCCATGACTTAAATACGTAATAACTAGTTTAACTAGTCTATTCAAAATAATAGCTGCATATACCTTAATAAACACAGTACCCTCTTTTTTGGTCACAATTCTGAGAAAATGGTGCACGTCTCACTATCTCTAGTGTATGGAAAGGAATTGGCTACTAAATCTGCCATAAACATTGAGATTATCTTCGACTGTACTATCATGTGTGTTTGTTATGGAAATGGCCAGAACTTGAAAATCTTCATTTCCTTGTTTATCAATCTGCAATTTTAAAGTGGGTGGATCAGATGGGTATGTGGGTGGAGTAGGCCTTTTTGATAGAGAAACTGATTTATTGATCAATATTATCATTATTTTTTGTAAACTGATCAAATTTCTGGTCCATTTTGTTGTAAAAATTAAAGAATTTGTGCAAAGAACTTTGAATATGTCATGTATATACTTGATTGTCACATTGATATGTGATCTTTCTTTTTATTACATTATTTCCTTATCTGCTAATGCTTTATGATTGAAATATTTAGTCTGATGTTTTGCACATGTATCTCACAAACTCAGGAATAATTAGAATTCCATTGTTTAAAATTGTTGACAGACTGTGGTATCAGTTAAAATAAAGTTGTTGTGTTGGAAATGCTTTTTTAAATGCTTTGTGTTTTTAGTGATATTTTCTTTGAATAAGATTTAAGTGTGTTTATAATATAAGATAAATTGAAAGAATCTGTAAATGAAATGATTGTTGGCCATACAGAGTAATCTTAATTTTATAAAAGTATGCACAGCTCTGTATTTAAACTTAAGTGAGCATGATGATTTTAACCCTCTCCACAGATTGCAGACATTAATAGGTGTCAGATGATATATTTGTAGATATTAATAGGTGTCAATAATAGCAGATGGTATATTTTCAGACTGTCCAGTATGTAATTTTAAAAAGGCAATAGACAATTGAAAAGAGGCCAAGGTGTTTTGTTACTTTTACTTTGACAGCACTTTGTACCAGTACTACAACAGCAAAAGACTTGAGTAGAACATTTAATTTTTTATGAATTTTTCCATAAACAAATTTTGTTGTTGTTGCTGTGGGGCTTAACACCAATTTTCAGCACTGGATAGGCTATACATGGCAGCCAGTATTAATGGTGGAGGA
>QKMX01143441.1:0-10259 GCA_003401595.1 Venustaconcha ellipsiformis
TCATCATCATCATCATCATCATCATCATCATCATTATTTTCCATATGTGTTGGAGGTTCTGTCGTGGCGCTCAACCAAGTCAGCAAGTCACTGGTAGTTTGTTTTTAGAAAATACTTTTATTTCACTGCAAAAGCCACAAATACTTTTTAACATCGTTATATTGTTGTTTTTCTGTTTTCTCGTCTGCGTATGACGTTTTAGTTTTGCATTTGAGACAATATGTTTTCATTTTATATTAATCTTTGTCACACAAAATTAATTGCCAGCTCGTCATTGTCTGTACTTGGGTATTTATCAAATTGCACAATAAACCTTAAAAATCATTAGGTTTTGCCATCTGCTGAACAAATAACACAAGAATAACCTCAAGCAGAAGTGCCTACCGGCTGCAGTTGATTAGAAGAAAAACTTTTGCTCTTTTTTCTGATATATTTCTTTTGGTGGTTGCCCAAATTAATCAAAATAATCATCGTTGTAAAGAGATACCCAATGAGTACATGATCAATCATTGCCATTCTGAATATTAATCACACATGAACACGACGCTGGTGCAGTATCGAGTTCTTCTTTGGAATGTACTCCATGAAAACCTCTTACTGATTTTAATTTATCAAGTATTTCAAAGTTATTTAACGCGATAGATATCAGCATCTCTTCCCCGGCAACGTCAGTCTGCGACCGATCCCTTGCAAATTTGGCAGTAGACTGGTTGCCATTCATCCTAACAGTGGACATATAAATCCGCCTTGCTGCATGGTCATGCTGCGTCTGGTTTTTATTGTCTTTTGTTTCGGAGACTTCGCCTTTGTTGTCTTGTTTTGTTGGTATTCTTTTTCATCTACTAGACAAAATGTTAAAACAATTTGCTTTGTGCCATCTTCGGCAACAGCCTATTTAGTTGCTCTTGATATTGTCCCAGTTTCAGCAGCGATTCCTAATGTACCAAGGACAGGCAGTAGTTTTGGTAATATCGTTTTTTTCTAATGTTGCTAATGCTGGACCAAGAAATCCACCATCGACCGCATAGTGGTTGGCCATTGCCGTTGTTTAAGTCAAACTAATGTTTAGCACAAATGGGTTTCCCTTATTCATTTGTGTTACTTGCTGCTGAGTTAACATAAGTTTGATATGGTTACAGGTTGTGCTAGTTGGAGATATCTTAAGAAAAACCGCACGACATTTGGTAATCACCATCGACGATTTCCTAATTTGCCCTTGAAACAGATATATTTCTTTTTTAATGTATTTACTTGACGACTGTCATTGTTTTTATATCAGATGTTATGTAATATTGATTTTACGTTATTTTACTCGACAATATTAAACTTGCACAGTCATTCTGCCTTTGGTTGCGTCAAATGTCAATAATCTATCGCTTACAGCTACAGCGTTACTTGAATATCTGCGGTTCACCCATTAGCTCGTTCGGAATGTTTTAACACGTGAAAGTAAAAGATCAGACACAACGTTCTAAACACCTCAACTGATATTTGAGAACCGCTATCCGTTTCTTGATACTTTTGCATTGCTTATACTAGATACATGTATAATCGCGATACATTTCTGTTATGCAATTGTAAGGCACTAACCGCTCATTCGGGCTATTTTTGGAGTTTATTCTGACAAAGATTCGTCTTACATCAGCGTTATCAAATAAGCAATTTTTTGCAATTGACTGCTACGCCGTGCTTGTTGGTGAAAAACAAGAAACAAACGTCTAGGCAAATGTTCAATAGGGGCGGTTGTAATACGCCATATGTAATCGGTTGTTAGGAATTCTGGTTTCGTATATCTTATTCTGTTCAAAATATATATATTTTAGTGTACGAGGAGAACATGAACTCAAGCTATCTTGACTTATTAATTCAAGCATCCACAGCACGAGCCTAGAAATTACAAATTGTACGTCGGCGCCACCAATTCGAAACAATCAGATTGTTCTGCTCTATCCAGAACAAGTGTATGTTTTAGTCCGCGAATTACTTTGTTTTAATTGCAGCATAATCTAAATATTGTGCTTAACGGCAGCATCATTGGGATTTGAAGAGATTCTGTGAAAACGTCTTACCCTCATTGTACTGCTATTGTCTAATATTTGTAGCTGTCAATCGTATTGTATCTCCAATATCACCTGCAGCCTTAGCAGCGGAATAAGCGATAAGATTTATTTCTATCCACCACAGGAATACCAGTACTAGTACAAAATTCGCTCGAAATAGCTATGCAAGGTCCATTGTCCCTAAACAATAACATATTTGTCGTCACCGATCTCGAATAATCTTCACTAAACGCGACAATCTTAAGAAGTATGCTTTCAACAGTCATGTGCATTGAAAGTTATACTGTTTTATTGTCCATTTGGTATCGTACGCTTCTGAACAAGCTCCATCCGTTGTTGAAAAGTGCATTTTCAATTCGGCTGCGTTATAACCATCATCTGCGTTTAATATTTGGCCACGTACTTCAAGTACGGCTTCGTGTATTAATTCTTCTGACTTTTTTCAGTTTTCTTTGAGATACTCATTGTATTAAAATTAGTTGCTACGCCGTTGGTATCTTTCTTTTGTAAGATTAAGATAATTTTTACTGGCATTTTTTATTTTGGCAGTCGCTCGACACAATTTAAAACTCCGCAATATCTGATTGAATCGGTCTTGTTTTCTTTACTAACTTTCTTATTACATCCTCACCGCTTGGTGATAACAGTTTCTTGGTTGTTGCCATCATTGCAGTTGGCCACATGGTTAAAAATACTTTCGCTGTCTTGTGCGGTCGGTGTTGGCTTTCCTTTAATTTCTTCGTCAATATATTGTCCAACGGCAGTGCTCTCAGCAGATTCAGTGCCAGTCGCAAAAGCTTTTGATAAGTTAATTACAATAGGTAGATCTATATGTGTGTATATTTACAACAACTGAAAATATATTTCCAAACTAAAGTCCTAAGATTTTTCTTCGCTAAATTTTTCTTTGTTTCATTTTTTATCAATATTATCTTACAAAATTAGCGAACCGTTGTCTTGCTTAGACTGATCTCAAGTATAAATAGTAAATTACAAATTCATTGTTAAGATCCAATTGTAGCTGGGATTGATCAGTCAATTGCATAGTTATACTTGATATGTGATTCTTTAAATTAATCGGATAATATATTATCTGTCTTGCATTAACTTGCATTAACGAACCAAGTGGAACGTCAGATGAGAAGCTATAAATTGTCTCGCCACGGCAAACCCGAGCATAATAAGATCCAGATGCAATACAACAATTAATCAAAATCGTATTTAACTGCATTATATTTACCGGAATATAGCCATCATATGACATTGTTTGTTCAGCATCTAAGCCGTATTTTTGACGATTAAATCCTAACATATACGCTAACTTTGTTGTTGGCGAAAATCAATAAAAATATTATAACCTTCTTTTTGCACGTAGCGTGTTGTAGTTTGGCGTCAACACAAAATTGTCGGCTACACACCGTTGTTGGTAATTGGCTCTTTAATTGTCTTGTTGAGATCAGTCAAGTTATATGCACTTTGTGGTATCTTAAACGATACCCAAGCACCAGGATGAAAAGTAAAGTCGTCATTTATACCCGTTTTAACATTAGCTATTGAGTGCCACGTAGTAGCAAAAATTAATCCAATTTCGTATTGTTGCGCTTGATCAAGTTGAATTTGGTAGAATATAACTCACAGAACACTTTGCGCTGTGGGTGGTTGATTGTGATGATCAAGTGGAAGTGTTGTTGATGTCCTTTTATGTATTTACGCTTAACATAATTGCGATGTGCAAAGCATGTTAAATAAAATTGGGATACGCAAATAAAATGTTAAGAAGATCGTTTGCAAACTTTCGTATTCAATTATGGTTAATGTCCACGAACTCATTATCGATTTCCGCGCTTACGTTTCCTGGTTATTTCGATGATATCTGTAACATTAGTCGGTGAACCATTTTCGCCTTCGACATAAATACAATAACACCATAACCAGGTCGCTCTTCTTCTCATTTTTCGTAATGAATCTTTGCTAATGTGCTAAATTTCTTTCTATTAGTTATTAAACACCACCAACAATATTTTAACAGCTTGAATATAATGACCAGTAATAATACAATCCAATTATTTTATCTTGATTTGTTGATGAAATCTCTTCATCTTTATTTCGATTATCAGAACGTATTGCTTTCAAATATTCGATTAATGTGTCTAAACATATTTTTGTCGCTCTGGTAATTTCACTAACTTTATATTTAATACCACAATTATCATCAAATATATTGTATTCAAAATCTTCAATTTTATCGTGCAGTCTGCTAATCCAATTATCAATAGCAATTATGCGTTGAATTTATTTTTCTTTATCTATCTGGGCCATCTTTTTCTATCTATTTTTTCCAATTATTTTTATATGGTTCAGCTTGTTCTATAATTTCTTAACAGCTGTTTTTGTTTCCGCTTTTTGCTTCTATCCAAGCAAAAGTAATAAACTTTACTCTGTTAAATTTTTAAGTTCGTCGGCGGCTAACGCTGTAGAATATGGTAGTTGCCCAGTATGACAACCGTCACGAGCCTAAACTGTTTGCCGGTTTCTTCTGCTGCGGATACTATTCCCTCACGTTCCCCTTTTAACGCTGCTCTTGCTGCAGCAAATTTCTTTAGTAAATCAATGTTTTATTTGTCCATAATTATTCAATAAGTATGATAAAATTGTTAGAAAAATCTGTCAGTACAACAACGAAACAATTTTACGCTCTCGTGCAAGCTTATCAATTAAGAAAAAGTTATATTTATCCCGGTTGACTCATGGTAAAGTTGTATAAACTTCTCTTTGGTTACATTGACGCATTGTTCGGTTGCGATATTTCGTACACCAACATTATCAAGTTCGGGAAACAATATAAAACAACCATTATTTCACCTAATCAATATGTCAGCTTTACAAAATTCCTGAGCAAGGTAAACCACGTGAAATTTCCTGTTATGTGACAGCGAAAAAATAAGTTTTTATTTTATTCTCTACGAGTTATTCGGCAGAATATCGTCAAAACATTTATTTTTGTTCGTGCGAATCAAGTTCATTTACCAGGAAAAGATCTTCCGGTTGTTTGATTAAAAATCACCAAATTAATCACTTCATTTGTCGTTGTAATCGTTAAGTAATTCGTATTTATTTTGCCGTGGATTAATTGTGTAAATATAAACTCGATCGCAATTTAGTGTTACCGTTGAGTAAAAGATTCATTAACAAATTTGTTTTGCCAGATCCACTCCGACATGCAATAAAATAATGACAATCTGGTAATTCATTGTTATGTTTGTGTTTGATTAGTAGCTAGGTATCAAAATTTAATATTGACGTTTTATATTATTGAGGAATCAAAATTTTGGTTGATGAAAACATGAGTCTAGCAATAAAAATAAACTCTGAGTTATTACACAAAATTCGAAACAACATTAACCGGATCGGAGATATCTGACACCATGACAAGAAACGGAACTGGATTTATCAGGAAATCTTAAAAAAATCTGGAGATACAATGACCGGAAACTTGTCAATGTCAAACCAACGTGTGTTTTGTCTTGACACAAAATACCCACAAGTAAATGTGAATAACACACAAGCTTTAAGCAACTCGTTATTAAAAACAGTCGACGATAGCAAGTTAGCTATGACTGGCGGAACAATGACCGGTGACTTGGATATGTCAAGTAAAAAAAATCATAAATTTAGAAACTGTATATAAGCCAGCAAATTAAAATCAAGGTCAAGCAGTAAGTTGAGTGCAGTTGAAATACGTTGACGACATTAAATTAAATAATATCAGCTGAACGACTACGATGTCAGGTAAAATGATTGTCGGATTCGAGCACGATTTTCCACCAGCAAATTTAAATGCAAGAAAAGCAGCAAGTTATAACCAAGCAAAATCTGTCTACGATGCCGCGGTTAAGAAAGTCGGAAATACATTAACCGGCAACTTGATTTTGTCAAAAACTAAGAAGTAACCAGACTTTCAATAAACGTATCGCCGGCTTATGATACTGACACAATAAGTTACACTGAGTTACAAAGCTCACTAACGTTGTACTTATATTTGGTTGGTGAAACAATGAGTGGTAGCATAGACATGTGCGGAAAGTTAATTAACTGTAAACAGCTTGACAATAAAAAGTTGGCCTTCGATGACTGGTTAACTCATGTTACATTTGTTAGAAGCAATGTCGTCAAACTAAACAGCGATACAAAATATGGCATCTGAGATATAAAATAACGTCAACATATGCTCCTGCTGCCGACGAAGATTTAGCAAATAAAAAGTATGTTGATGACAGTAAAATATTAGCAAGCACAGCTATAGCTGCTGTGGTTAATGATTATTATGTCAAAAATTTGTAGACGTAATATCAGGTCCTATTGACAAGGGTCTAATAAAATAACAATAAATTTTAATACGGTTAATCCAACTGATCTCACCATAAAAGCTTACGTCTGCTCTGTCTCTGGTGGCGTTTTAAAACGAACTTAAAACAATGTCTGATATATTCCAACACTTGTTGAAACATCTGATGATCGAGATTTTTTCCAAGTACAAGAATGGACAAACAACAGCGAGACATGTAACATTTGTTCATGAAGATTAAATTCTGATGTTGATTGAATGCATAATTGTCGGTTGGAAGAATCTGCTGATAATGTTACCTGGCGAAGGTTATACAGCACAATAAACACGTGTATTTCAACAAGTCAATATTTTACAATTCAAACAACAAACACTGTCAACAAGTACAAATATTTCACAATATTCGTTGTAGCTGCGTAAAGTCGGCATCCTAGTCTGGCTGCGTTTCAGATACAAACAGTCGACGATCAAATATAAATTAAATTAAAATTCAATCGGACAGCGTAGAATAATGTCATACACAGCGACAGACCTACCAATTGTGACAGTGGCAACATAATTTTATGATAATGTTTGTAAAAGCAAGAATTTTGTAAGTGTTAGAAATCTTAGAAATTTAACTGATGATCATATAGCAAAATCAAACGCTATAAACGAAACCAGCGAAATGAAAACGTTATTTGATTTATCGAATTCTCTAATACTGTCTGATCTACCAACGATTACAGATAATTTTCTTCACGTGCTTGGAATAAGAGCCCCAAAACTCAAAAAAGCTAGCAAAGATTTTGACTTGATCAGGAAACGCTTTCATCCAGATGTTTGTCGCGAAGAACATAAAAAATAAAAGATTAATGAAAAAATATTAGTATTTGATTTAATAATTAAATCAAATCTTGTAAAAGATAGAGCGCATGGCGGAGAAACCTGATGACAATCGAATAAAGCGAGCACGCAGAGAACTCACTGCTTTGACAAATAAAAGAAGAAAGATAAATTAGCAAAAAGTCCTAATTTTAGCAAAAGATTTAGTAAACGTCAAATATTTCTTGAGTTTCGTGTGGACTATCCTGATAAAAAAAAAAAACTACTCAAAATTGTGGATGATGGGTAGATGCTAAACAAACATTTAATTCATATGCTAATGCGATATTACCGCTTCTTGACGATGAGGTCACTTTTGATCTTGTTATTGTCAACAAATCATTAAAAGGAAATTTGATTCGCTGATAGATGGTAATGATTAAAACTGAGAAAAAAATCTTTTTTGATGAAGATGATGACATAAACGTTCACGGCGTGATTAAAACATACTACGATATACCAGACAATATTCCATTACCAAACAATCTCACGCTCTAGGGGAATTGTCAATAAGAAATTATTACAGCGAGATTGAAAAAAATATTCACAGAAAAATATAAAATATTGCCAGAAAAACGTGATGTTCATTAGGTATTACTATCTCAAAAGATATAGTCAAGTGTGTAATGTTGTCAAATTTTGTGATCGCTTATGCAAGTATCAGGAAACATTTAACATTGAAAATTTTAGCATTGACTATATAAGTTTAGCAAAATGGATTTATTTGTAAAAACAAATTATGTTGATCTTGTAAATGATGTAACACTTATAGCATCTAAATTTATTTCTTACAAGTGGGTAAGAAAATGAGAAGTCTTAACAGATGAGCAAAAAAAGGATACTTCGTTAGATGTTTATGATAAGTACAGAAATTTCCTTACTAATTCTGCCAATGATAATTTTAGAAAATTACTTCATTCAGTTGTTGGTACTACAACTTTTACTCTAACTTAAGCGATAATGAAAAAGAAGCGCCCAACAAATCATCGATTTTAATCATGCGTCGGAAGATATTTCTAAATCCGAGATTGATCCGCTTATGGAATACTACATACTATTTTTTATTTACCAATGCGCATGATTGGCTATGGTATAATATCAATCGGAGCATTATTAAACCCATTTTTGCTGATAATATCCGGCGTTAGGGTTTCTTTATCAACCACTTGTAAACGAATCGAACATCGATCTGAGACAAAAAAGTGCTTGTGAAACAGCAAGAGTAACTTATAAAAAAAAAATTACTTGATCAAATAATATCTTAATTGCGTGACATCAAGTACATGGATGATTTAATACGTGAATTTAGAATAATTGATAGTATGTAGGTTTTCATACTGCAGCTTTCTATACAATTTCATAAATTTTCAGATCTACCCAGTCCTATTTATTTCAACAAATAATTTTACCACATGAGTCGCCGGAAAAAAAAATGCCATGCAAGCAAGGTTATATTACAGATTGAATAACAGCCATGGAACATCTGCTATTACGAAATGTGAGAATTCTTGTGTGGAACCTTTATCCTATGCAATACATATATTGCACTATATCAAATAGACTGGGTAGCAAAATATCTAAAGACTATCAAAAATGACCAGATTTTGTGCAAGGAAAGTTATTTAGCAGGAAAATAAGATCTCTGAATATTTGAAATATATGCAGTTAAATAGGTGTAAATCAGATTACAGGAAGGGACAGTTGGATCCAAAACCCACAACAAGTTTTAACTTATGCACAAATCAGATCATATATATACAGTGGGGACGGACACTTCAGTGGATATGACATTTACTGATAGACTATTGTTAATAAGGTCTTTGAGGGTTATTTTAAGTTAAAAATCATTAATTTACTCGTTCAATGTGATGATCATAAAAATATTTTGAATTTTAGGATCCTGCATGAAAATAACACCATTTAAAAAATGTCAATTAAATAAGATACTTGTGTTATTGTTTCCAACGTCTTTATCTGAAATTCTCTATACCCCTTGCAAATACCCCTATGCACACATGTAATTCTCTTTGCATTCGTAACATGTGGATCACATGACAAGTAATCTTGAAAACAACATAAAATTATGACAGAGACAACTCACTTCCATGCTATTTATCTCCATTCTGTCATACAACAGTCTCTCATTAAAGACTATACAACCGAGTATGTCATCAAATACCATATAGTCAAATCTCTCATCAAAAGACCATATAGTAGAGTCTCTTATCAAAGACCATATATTTAAGTCTCTCATTAAAGACCATACAACTGAATCTTTCACAAAAAACCATACAACTGATTCTCTCATTAAAGACCATACAACGAAGTCTCTCGTTCAAGACCATAGAAGTGAATCTCGTTAAAAACCATACAGCTGAGTCTCTCATCAAAATCAATATAACTGAGTCAATGAACTGTATAAAATTTGCAGGATATTGGTTATTTAAACCGCATAACACCACTGGACTTTAGATTCCTGGCTCGGACAAAATATTGCAAACTGAGGTACTGTGAGTGCTTAAATTAGTTCATTATATTCCTTGAAAAAGACATCCAATTAGGAACTTTTTGAAGGAGAAAAAGATGAAAATGATTCTGAGTTAAAATTAAAACTATTACCTCATCATGATATAAATTGTCTGATAAAAGTTCTGAAAATTAAATTCAATGTTAAAAATTTAATTTGATTTCTAAATAATAGATACATTAATGTTTCAATATTTAAATTACATTACTGTCCACATTTCTAAAGTATGGACAAGAGCTGTGAATTTTCAGTTCTGTGTCATAAATACTTGTCTCAGAATACGAGTCATAAATACTTGTCTCAGAATACGAGATCAAAGAGATGTACCCAACTCATATAAGAAATTCTATACAGGCCTCAGATAACAATTATTTTTATTGTTTATTTATGTATAAGGATTCAATAACTGATAAACTTCAATTGACATTTGCTACACATTAGCGCACCTAAGTTCACTAAATTC
>QKMX01143530.1:0-12570 GCA_003401595.1 Venustaconcha ellipsiformis
AAATGGCGTTAAGCCCAACAACAACAACAACAATAAACATTAATATTTCTTACTGTACATAAATTTTATACTATAGAGAAATAATAATACCACATACTGTACATATATTTTATACTATGAGACATACATTTCATGGGTATGAGATCACACTTTGTGGATACAGACCTCATGCATCTTACAGAACCAGGATTTCAGACCAGATTTTCAAATTTTGATCAGTAGATTGGCTTCTAAAACCAGTAGACTTTTTTGTATTGCCATACATTCTTCAAAAGCATTAAAAACAAGTGTTTTTTGCCATAATATATATTCTCTTTTTATGGAAATAAAACAGTAAATTTGAACATAAATTGAATTTAAATTCTGATGTTACAATAGTAATTAATTATTATGAGATGTTTTTGAAAAAATTGATCGGCCACACATCATTTTACCAGTCACTGTACTTGTGGAACATTTCTAGTCTCCAGCAGACTCCTTTCTCTAATGTGCTGATAGAATACATAAAATATGTGTTTGGGTTTTTAATTAACTTAGTGAAAGAGATCCTACAATTTTCAAAAGTGGTAGATTTCAACTATAAAATAGTATTTTTGACCTACAACCGACAGAATCACATGAATGAGACATTCTACAAAGAGATTTTAGAGATATTTGTAGATCTGTGTATTGCTTTGATTTCACCTTAAATTCTATAGAATATTTCACAATAGCATGGGCAACAGTTCAAAGTATTGATTTTTTTGTGTAATCTCTTAGTGCATGCCAGAGTTCTATTCATATATTAGGCTCTTCAGTTCTATTAAGACAGTGCTTGATGCTATAATGACTGAAAACAGTTTATTGATATGAGTGAGGCCAGTACATATGAATCGTGCAAATTTGATGCTTAACAGTTGACATGCAAAATGCAAAAATGGGACTGAATAGAAGACATAATGTCTCAGTAGAGCTGAAGGTCCACACAGTGACAAGATGGTCTTAACAAAAATGAATACATGCAGAAGGTCAAGATGGTCTCGACAGAAATAAAGGTATATACAAAGACATGATGGCCTTAACAGAAATAAACATGAATAGAGAAGTGATGCTCTTAATACAAATGAATGTATGTGCAAAGACACAATGGTATTATTAAATGAAGGCATGTACAAAGATAAGATGACTAAAAGAATGAATGTGTGCACAAAGACAAGATCTCTAATAGAAATAATGGTATACATAAATGCAATATGGTCTTAATAGAAATGAAGGTGTGGACAAAGACAAGATTGTCTTAATAGAAATCTAGTTGTGCACAAAGACAAGATGGTCTTAATAGAATGAAGGTGTCATAAAGACAAAATGGTCTTACTAGATTTTGAGGTATGCACAAGAACAAGATTGTCTATACAGAAATCAAGGTATACACAAAGGTAAGATTGTCTTAATAGAAATCAAGGTAGTCAAAAAGACAAGATGGACTTAATAGAAATGAAGGTGTGCCCAAAGACAAGATGGCCTTAACAGATATTGAGGTATGCACAAAGACAAAATAGTCTTAATAGAAATCAATGTATGCACAAAGATGAGATGAACTTAATAAAAATTAAGATATTCACAAAGACAAGAGTGTCTTAAAAGATATTGAGGTATACACAAAGATAAAATAGTCTTAATAGAAATGAAGGTGTACTCAAAGACATCATAGTTTTAATAGAAATCAAGGTATGCACAAAGATAAGAGTGACTTAAAAGAAATAAAGGTATGCACAAAGACATTATGGTCTTAACAAATATTGAGGTATGCACAAAAATAAAATAGTCTTAATAGAAATGAAGGTGTGCATAAAGACAAAATAGTCTTAATAGAAATAAAGGTACTCACAAAGACAAAATGTTCTTTTTTTGCACCCTACACTTTTGTACTTTGCATAGTGTTTAACTTTTTAAGAAAAAAGAATTTAGTTTTTCTTCACTGGTTATTCTGGCTGTTTAAAAAAAGACATTTTGCATCTTAGATATTGTTAAATGACCTTTTTATTTACTTTTTTTTGGTGTGTGGTTTATGGGTATTTTTTGGGTTATAGAGTATACAGCTTGGTCTTATATATATATATGTGCACCTGTAAACAAATCGGGACTTCAGAGGTAAATTGTAAAAAATGTGCTGATGTGTTTTTTTACTTTTTATATATTTTGTAATTCATTCAGAGGATGGTATTGCCTGTTCTGGAAAAAAAAAATCTGTTTTCCCTATTTTAATATCTGCTAAAATGAGGAGCCTTTGGACTAATGCAGACTGATTTTTTTTGAAAACTTGGGAGCAACCATCTTAATCAGCTCTTTGTTGAGATCATGCGTGATTAACACAACTACAACGTGATGAAATTTCAGTCACAATATATGAAACATGAGGTATGTCAACATTCTCCCTATTGTGCATGTTGCATGTGCAAGCAACTTCACCTTATACCCATCTGTCAGAAGTATGTAGCATCTGTGAAAAGAAACCTTAATAGAAATGAAGGTGTGCACAAAGACAGGATGATATTAATAGAAATGATGGTGTGCAAAAAGATAAGATAGTATGAATTGAAATGATGACATGCACAGAGACATGATTGTCTTAATAGAAATGAAAGATGCACAAAAACATTATCTTAATAGAAATGATGGTGTGCACAGAGACATGATTGTCTTAATAGAAATGATGGTGTGCAGAGAGACATGATTGTCTTAATAGAAATAAAGGCATGCATAAAGACAGGATGATATTAATAGAAATGATGGCATGCACTGAGACATGATTATCTTAATAGTAATGATGGTGTGCACACAGACATGATTGTCTTAATAGAAATGATGGTGTGCTCAGAGACATAATTGTCTTAATAGAAATAAAGGCATGCACAAAGACAGGATGATATTAACAGAAATGATGGTGTGCACAGAGACATGATTACCTTAATAGAAATGAAGGTATGTACAAAGAATTCTGACCTTGCATGAGTCCATTCATGCAGATTGGTACAGAAAGTGGTTGGGGTGTCAGCTATTTAGAGAATCACTAGAAGTGGTCATATGCATACTTTTATGACTTTTTTCAAAACTGTCAAAGTCATACCAGATGGCACTGTTGGTATGGAAAGCTGCAAAAAAGTGGCTAAAATTGTGGTCTGTGTTTGGCATCTCTACATGCCATTCCTAATGGACATGTCAGGGGAAATAGCTGTGTGTTTGGCATCTCTGCATACCATTCCTAATGGACATGTCAGGGGAAATAGCTGTGTGTTTGGCATCTCTGCATACYATTCCTAATGGACATGTCAGGGGAAATAGCTGTGTGTTTGGCATCTCTGCATAACACTGCTGATGGACATCTGTCATTGTAAATAGGTCTGTGTTTGGCATCTCCGCATACCACCGCTGACATCTGTCAGGGTAAATAGGTCTGTGTTTGACATCTCTGCATACCACTACATGTACTAATGGACATTTGTCAGGGTAAATAGGTCTGTGCTTGGCATCTCTGCTTACCATGTGAGACTTTCATAATCCAACAAACTATTCATACATACTGAAATTTCTCTACTTAAAATTGTATCATTTATTGGATAAACAATACTTATTTAGCTTGTTGATCTAGTCAGGTAAACACATGTCTTATTGTAAAATGTATTCCCTAATGGAATTGCTTCTTCAATGGCTGTCCAAATCTTTGTGTTATCTGTCATAAATATGTTATTTCAGTCTGTAAATTGTGTACTTGTACGACAAGTCAGGGTGTATCATGAAACCAATCTATCTCTCTGAGCATCTATTTCTAACTTCATTTCTGCACAATAACTCGAGTTCTGCACTGTCTAAAGTTAAAAACCTTCGTGGATGCCTTGCATTTGGGGTAAGGAAGAGCCCAGTTGTATTTTGTGTCAAAAGGTAAAAGGTTAAGGTCATTGTGATTATCACATCTGTCCATGTGTCAACTTTTTATATTCATCTTTTTATATAAAAATTAACTTGTTTAAAGTCATCTTTATTCATGCAAAAGTAAAACATCATGGTAATAACTGACTTTTATTTTCTTTATAAAATGAAAAATAAATTGCAAAGTTTAAAGTCAGTATGAAACCAAACCAGAATACTTCATGGATAATAAGAATAGCAAGACACAAACTGTCTCTGCATTAATTATTTCACAAAGATGCATGAACAAGGTAATGCAATCTATGTATGATTGAGCCTCAATGCCTGCTAGAAGTCTCAAATCCTATATAAGCCTATAGTTTACAAAGGGGTAGACTGTATGAATAAATTTATGAGAGTTTGCAATTAATTGCAAAAAACTACTATTGGAGAACTTCGACCAGGAAATGGTTGTAAAATAATATTCAATAATGAGAATATGAAACTTCATAATTCCACCAACAAGTTACAAATTTGGAAAAGGGATTAAAGAAGTCAAAACCACCAAAATATGACATCATCATCACCCAAAAAGTATATACAGAATTCCTGTGCATATGGAGTGTAGAGTAATTGCACATCTACTATATATCACTAGTTATTCATAATTGTCACAAAATGATTATCACCTACTTACAAAACTTTAGAAAACCAAAATTGCCAAGATCAAGAAATATAAGACCAATCAATCAAGGACATTTAGTTTTGAAGGAATTTATAGTCAATGGATTTAAAAAGAGGACCAAGAAGATTCAATGAAAAGAAGAATTATATCGATAGATATTGATTTATGAACCACTCACCAAATCAACTTAATCAAATGTAAATGATGATAAATTCATCGAAACAATGCATTGATGAGGAATTTGACCAAAATATATGAGAAAGATATTTATACAAATATATGGATTTATTTGAAAGGTTTAATGAAACTTAATCATTAAAAAAATTTGTACTAACAGATGAGAAATTAGCAAAATGGATTATCGTTATGTTAATGATGTCATTAAACAATTCAAACTCACTTGATGAAACACATTACCAGTACTATGTAAAGAATGACACTCTAATCTTATTTGACATTTTTAAGAATGTGTAAATGTATTTTGAAATAACTATAAACTAGATTCAAGATATTATTTAAGCAAACCTGGACTGGCTTATAATGCTAGCTTGAAAATTAGCAAGGAAGAAGTAGAATTGCTCTCAGATTATGATATATTCTTAACCTAGAATTAGATGAAGAAATGCCATCATTCCAAATGCGAAAGTAACTCGTGAACATGATAATAAATCCGATAAGTCAAGGCCATGATCATGCATAGGGTTTGTCAACTTCAACAATTTTTATGGTTGGGTCATGTATCAAAAGCTTTATGTGCCAAGAAGCAATCAATGTAAGTAATCAAACAATATCTTATGTCTTGGATGAACATTTGGAGGAATTTTAGAAGTCAACTTATAAGTGCCAAACATCTGCACATTTATATTAAAAACTATTCTTCAGCACCATAAAAACTAATTTCTAATGAGATTGATTTATCATCATTACAGAAAAAAATTGACACAAGATAAAAGAAGAGTACAAAACCTCCAGTAGCTAAATTAGTGCAAGCGTTTAAAAGCAAAGACTGATAGGTTATCCATTATTGTAATTTGAAGTCATATGTCTAATCAAAAAAAATAAATTGCACAGAAGTTTTCTTCCATCAAAACCCATTGCTAAAATCCTATTTCGAACTGGATATCATTAACATAAAGACCACCAATGACCTTGAAAAAATATATATTTTAAACTGATGAATAATTTTGTCTTCTTAAAACAAATGGAAAATTTAAGAAAGAGAACACATTTCAAAAGCAAATGGTAGGCATAGCAATAGTGATCATAAACTGTATGAACAAAACCATATGTAGAATTAGTGACGGAAACAATTTAAAGATAATTGAAAACTGGAAATGAAACATCTGTCACCTAGCACAGTAGAGAGGTAGAGAGACGATTTGGAGGTTAATATTTTATGAGAGTTTTATTGATTGAGTTAATAAACTATTATTTCCAGCATAACATATGATTTTCTTTAAATAAATAGAATTAAAGACATAGAGGGGGCATAACAGAGCCTGCAGAAAATCTAATATCAGAGGCATAACTTAAATATACAGTTGAACCATTGGCTAACTTCAGAAAAAAAATTAAAATCCCTGGAAAACTTAAGATGCAAGATCTTTTAGTAGTATGGATCCACGGCTTAAAAATAAAATAGTTATTCCACAATCGGAGACTGAAAGAGATGACTTATTTATAATATTAAAAGTTTACAGGCTCTACTTACAGATCAAGAACAAATTGTCCAAAGATTATTTACCACACAGGAATAAAGAAACCTTAGTGGATACAAAAAGCTCACGAGATTGCAACCTTATAAATATAAGTTTTCAGAATCAAACAAATGACATCTTGACAAACAGATTAAAAATATGAAGCCAAAATTAAGCAAGAAAAACTTCTGTTTTGACCCTGTTCATCCAAGTAGCAGATTATGTAGGATCTGATACTTTCTTTCAAACTAGATATTCACTCATATGAAAGGCCGTTCTTGCCAGGCCAAAAGTATGCACAATCTGTAGGATCTTCCTTGTCTGTTATGGCATTCATCTGATCAGCTGACAATGTTCTCCAAAGCTCCATGGTATCTGACCCATGACGGTAGTTACATATGTAGGCAACACATATAACAGCTGACGAGGGTTTCCTATAAACCTTGGTGTACAGTTGAACATTCTTCTGTCCCATTACTGATCAAGTATTTATTCTTTACTTGGTCCAGTCATGTCATGATGAAATTCTGAAATTGTTGCTTATCAAATGAAATTGTTTAGGTCATGTTTTTAATATCCAGTTTAAATGACTCGATAATGGGTTATGTTATTTTACATTCTGACAGCAGTTTCCTCATCTAGAAGTAGACGTGAAATTGACAAACTAATTTTGCCAAATCTGGTACATCACTTGAAACATGTATGTCTATCAAATGTTGGTATGAAATAATGCAACCAGATGTTGTCATTTATAATGCATAAATTTGCTAAATCAATCAAAATTTGATGTCATGCCATCATTTAATGTCTTTTTTATATTGCTTCATCCTTGTAAAGTTACACAGTAGTTCTTAAAAATGGTATGTAGTGTGTGAAAAATGTGTTACAGTGTTTTGTATTTTTGTCTCTTTAAATTCATATGATATGTTAAGTTCGTCAAGGTGGTTAACTAATTGATTGTATTAATATATGTTGCTGGATAAGGGTATTACACTGGTCAATCTTCTAAATCTTTTAAATTACGTTAAGATGATTGTTAATGTTAAATTCCTTATACACTTCGATTGCTGCTCTGTGCAAGGAAAACAAAGAGCCCTAAATGCCACCCTTAACTACTGATGCATACCAGATTAAAAACAAAGTCTTGTTAAGACACAGAAACCCAAAACACGAGACAAATCCGAAATTGATGAAAGATCATCGGTCATCCTTGATCTTGAAATAATCTTTATTGTGATTTTAATTATCATAACAAAGAGTTTCACTTAGTCGCAATCTCAGCCTTTGATACGTGATGCACTCCGACTGAGGCGAATCACCAAACATATCAAATTAATATGTACCCTACAACTACTTCCGATGTTATTTTAGGCTCTTACGGAAATGGCCGAGCGATTTTGAGATTGGACCCTCTCCAACCCCTCAATTAACTGTGATGTAAATTATGTCCGTTCTGAACTGCTCTCAACCCCGTGGTTGCTATTGCGTCATAATAGCTTCAAAAACATCACAAGGACTAGACAAGCTGTGATCATTAATAGAAACGTAAGTAATAGTTTAAAAATTAATTCTTCAATTTATTTATTTTAAAGTTGCAAGAATGAGATGGTCAGATAAAAAGTGCGTGTTATTCGTTCATTGTTGAGACGCTGTTATGTTTTATTTTCAATACCTATTATGTTAGAAGAATTTGTTTTTCGGAAATCTATCCAGATGTTTCGTACTCCTGGAAACTTACTATAATTGGGAGGTGGAGGTACTTTCAATCAATTCGAATAACATCGGCTCATCCAATTAAAAGTAAAGAACAAAAATGACATGGTTATTCCGAATGAGTTTCAATGAAAACAAATATAGCTTTTCAACCAAAATAAATGGGACGGAAAGACCCGAACTTAGTCCGATTGACGCGCGAATGCCTTGCGCTTGCGCTCTATGTTTACCCAAAAACAACACTGCAGGATGAATATACCAGCCAAATATAGTAATATGGATTGACTTTAATTATTTTCCTTACCGAAGAGATTGTTTTTAATTCAAAATCAGGAAAAGCTTCAGTTGTTAATGGTAAGAATATCAGTATACATCAGCGTAGACGAAAACAGTATTTGGTAGTCGGGGTGGGGGTGAGAGAATGAGAACTTATTTGCTTCATCATTTCATGTTGCTTAAAATTTTCAACTGCTTCTGCGACTAAAGGGAAAAAAAATTTCAACATCCGGCAGATGAGTCAAGGATGACTCAACGTTGATGAGATGTATATGCAGGAATATAGTATAGTCGTTTCTTTGCAGGCCTACGTATTTTGACAGCATGAAAATATTGTCATCATCATTACTTTCTACAGTAGTACAGTTCAGAGGATGTACCTCAGAATACATACACAGACTCAGTTCGACATTTCGAAACTAGCGTTATTGGGAGCAACGTCACATCGCTAGATTTTTTAGATCAGTGTAGGGCTTTGTTTTCAGTGTTGGTGTTTTGTACAGATTTTATCTTCAAAATTTTTAATTAAATGGGTAGCCCTAAATAAACGACCTTGCACTACTTAATTTACAATATTTCATTTTGCATTATATTTATTGCAAAATGTCTTTAATCTCTGGTTCTGTTATGTTTTGTTTTTGTAGATATCCTTGCAGTATTTGGCACAGAGATATAACCATTTGTATAGTTTGTTTACTTGGAAAAAATTGTATGACAATACATTTTTTAATACATTTTTTCAGTATTTATGATAGGATAAAAAAATTGTGTAAAAACTACCTGCAATGCTAAATCTTTTAATTTAAATGACACACCAAAGTCAAAGGAGGAAGATATATTTACTTTGCAATATTAAGGCTGACTACTGCATATTTTTGTTTAAAAATTGTAGAAATCAATGCAACTGCTAAATGTTGGTTGGAGTCTTCTCACTGTTCACTTCCATATCGAACACTGCTACTTTATTAGTGTGTTTCATTCACAGTTTGTATGCATCCAGTTTTGTCTTTCATGATTTGCAGTTCAGGAGAACAAATATTTCGGCAGTAACTTTTTGAATCTGAGATGGGGTGGGCTGTAATCATTGTGGGCATGTGGCTTGATTCTGCCCCTAGCAAATAAAAAAAAAATTAATGACTTGTGACCAGATGTTTTCTATTTAGTATCCACTCCCATTCACCCTACCCAGTTAGATTCAAATGGCTGTTGTCTTTGTGACTGTTCAGTTTTATGGGTTAAATGCTTGTGTGTCATGTCATTATGAGTTGTTCATTAATTTGTGAAATGTAAATCTTTTTGTTTTACTGGTAAAACTTCTTTTGTGTCCTTGCCTCCTTCCCTCATTTATTCCACGAGTAAATGTAGATTCACACCGTGGTCATAAATCTGTTTGCATTTGCCATCATTAACCAGTGAATGTGTCAGTTATCTTGTTATTTTGCATAGTTCTTGTCAGTTTGAAATGTTTGCAAAGGAAGTTGACTTTGTTGTTTTGCACAGGTGCCTGATGCAAATTTAATGCTAAAATGGATCCAGATCAAGAAAATATTATGTTCAGAATTAGAATTATATCACATGAATATTTGTGTACTATAGTATTTCTTTACATACCATGATATGTACTATGGTATACCGTAAATATGGTAGCAGAATTTGTGACAGATACAAGTATCATGTACAATGTTAAATTTTAGAAGTATTTTCTAACTAAATGAATCTATGATTTTAATATGCTTAAATTACTTACAAAATTACACAAGAAGTTCCATACATTCTTCATTGACAGAAATTGCAGAAATTACTGGTATAGTGAAAAAGTTGCATAGTAGTATTGCCAGAAAAAAAATCACAACAGATCAGTAGCACTATGTTCTCCTATTCAGGAATTAAAACTCTTACAAAGACATGGCTCCATTTATAAATAGATGAATATATTATCTTTCACAAGAAAAATGTTCCAAATGTACATTTTCATATCTATGCCAGTTACCATAAACATTCACACAATGCATGCCATTCTAATCTATTTTGAAAGTATATGATGTCAGGACAGAAGATGATTGGTTGCAATTCATTTGGGGTTTGGGGTCATGAAGGGATTTGCAAATTTTATAAAAATCAGCATGCCTAGGGTAAGCTGACTAGAAAATTGAACTTGCCCTTTGAGTATAAATAAATTATTAAAAAAAAAAAATTTTCATTATTGTTGAAGAGAAGAGCCTGGTAGTGCATCTGTTCGAAAGTAATACATTTCTACATAGTAGATGAAGAATATCTTATGGTATACTGACATGATTACAATGGACCCCTGTCACAATAAACATTTCGGACAAGTTGCCATTCCTTATATCGAGTGCTAAAAATCTAAACAAGGCTTTCATTGCTGTGTGAACGTGAAGTGGAGTTTGGCTTTGGAATAATATCATGGCATCATGTATATGTACTTACAGAGTTGATAAACAAATATGAGCATTCAGAATAATAATAATAATAATAGTAATTGTTTTTGAATTTATTTTCTTATTTTGCAATAAACCAATATAAGCATGTTCTTTAAAAAAAATTAATACTATTTGTCAAATCATCTTTGCAGGTATTGACAGTTTAGCTATCAAAGCATGTTTAGAAGTATAATCAGTGGAAAAATGATCACTATCCTTGCAGATTTAAAAGGCAGCAGCCGGCTTCACCCTTTCTATTGAGTTTAAAGTTAAAATAAAACTTTCCTTGGTCCCATTAGTCTAATACCAAAGTACAGATTTTCATTTGTTGGGGAAATCTCCTAGTCTATAACTAACAGGCTATTGTTATAGTCTGAATGTACCTACCCCTTTCTACCACCCTACTAAATTAGAAAACAAGAAGCACAAATGAGATAAAAGATGAGCAGAACTTTATTGATTTATAATTTCAAACCTGATTATGTTCAGGTGGCCCTAACATCATCATCATCTTTGTTTTTCATTTGAATGGAAGTTTTCAGTGTAAAAGACTATCCTGCTTGCCAGTCATTTCCATTACCTGGACAAGTCCATTTTCAGAGCACGGCTACAGATGTACGTACACAGAAGGAAAATATGTACACAGAAAGAAAGTACTTCATTGTCTGCTTCTGATATTTACAATGTCGAATCAAGCATACTAAGAGACTACACATGGATTTAACAAGCAGTGTAATTTCTATGTTCATGTGAGCAAAGGAATATAACTTTATTATGGTAATTTGCAGAATTAATCAGCAGTCACTGAACAGCGTGAACTACTTCACTCTGAGGAAAATAGACTTGCCCATAGTGTACGCAGTATGGCACCGTGTTAATATGGAAAGTCTGTTAAGTATGAGGATGCTAGCATTAGAGCTATTCTGGTCACTCACTGTGAGGTTAGAAATTATAAATCAATGAATGAATTTGCAAAGTTCTGTGCAAGTCTTATTACATTAAAGATTCTTATTATTGAAACTGGGATTTATGCAAAAACTATAGTTTCAAACCCTGAAAATGTTGACATAAACTCATTTTCAGAATCCTGGATCAAAGTCTGACGATTATCTAAACATTTTAAATTTAAAATAACATTGTTGCTTAAGTATTTTAATTAAATTAACATTATTGTTTTGTTTGTCATTTTATTTAAAATAACTATTCTATAGTTTGGTATTTTAATTAAAATAACATTATCTGTAGTTATGTATTTTCAGTAAAAAAACATTCTAGTGTTTCGACATTAATTTTTAAAAATGATCTATAGTTTATGTATTTTAGTTTTAAATAATATTTCTCTGTAGCTTGGGTATTTTATTTTAAATTCGTGTAATAATATTCTATAGTTTACATAGTTTAAAATGACATATTATTGTTTTGGTCTTTTATTTTTCATGAATGGAGTCACTTTCATGTCAGCAAATAAGGCCAGTGTTTCCCTTTACGCACATTTGTTCACCAGGGATGCATGCTGGACAAAAATTGATGCACATGTTTTGTTGCAATGCATATGTTTTATGCAAAGGATTTGCAAAATGCAGTCAGGATTTATTTAATATCCAATGCTTTGGATGAGGGATGGCATCGTGTAATGTATACTTCGAGCATAGGCATAGTCTAGTTCCCTGTTTCCTATGCTCCCTTCATTGCACTCTGCTATATGGAGCATGCAAAACCGAGAACCAGATTAGCATAGACAATGTTATGACAGAGTAGGGATGCTGTCACGCGATTTCCATTGAGTTCAAGTAAGATGTCGTCAAGATGTTTAACCTCAATGCATGTTGCACCAGAAAGTGATCTCCAGATTAAAACGGCTTGCACTAAGAAT
>QKMX01143532.1:0-14414 GCA_003401595.1 Venustaconcha ellipsiformis
GTGCTAGCTGAGAAAATCGTCAGTCATCAATAACATTTTGAGTATTGATTACTATAATGATGATCACTATCATAGTGCCGCTCGTGTTCTGTGCGTGGGATGAGAAAATATGGTCATTTTGTTTCTAGTTTTATATGCCCTTAGTCATCACACCAAGCATTTTGCCATATTACTTTCAAACTATAGATTATAATTAATTCTTACCGATAGGAAGACCTAGATTGCATTATTGTACTGAACAACAGATGTAAATATTTTATCAACCTCTAGGATAAGCAATTTATTATTTGTTTTTCTTCAAAATGTCACTATAAAAAGATCAAGTCAAAAATATACAAATGATATTTTAAATTAACTCTCTAAGCTTGTTGTAAAGTTGAGGCAAGTCATCCATAACATCAAAGACCATTATGGTTTGAACAGATGAACACTACGATGTGAAGACACTTGTATATGCTCTAATGTAACTTTGAAGGGTTTGTTTCACGGCAGTATTAAAATGTTTTCGAATTTATAATTTTCTGGTGAAGTTTTAGAAGTAAAAGAAAGAATAAATTGCTTGTTTAAGTGGCATATCAATAACTATTTTTGTCTATTTATAATTACAACGATAATGTCTAGGTAGTTCTGTCAGTTAAAAGTAATTGCAATGTATGGTTTATGCTGTTTATTTGAAGGCCAAAACACACGATGTAATGACCAAGAAGATTACATAAACCTTGTTTGATAATCCCACTTAGAAGTCTTGATTATTAGCGTGGTCTGTAACTAAGATCCGCTCATAAAAACTCGAGTTTGGACCACTTTCGATGAATCGATCGAAGGCTTTGACCTACACAATCAGTAATATTGCACCAAAAGTTTGGCAGCACGTGGTCAATGTGACATTTGGTAATATAAATGCAAAGGTATGTTAGAGTATCGAAGAAACAAATGAAGTATTATGTGTGATCACGTGTAGTTTACACTTATAAAACGCCAATAGGCTTTAAAGGCAAATCATGTCTTTTTTTATAGGGCTGTATAAACAAACAGGAATATCGTTAATTTAATGCGATATATCGTTCTGTCGAGAACTTCAACAGCTTATATACCATCACACTTTTGAGAAAAAGATGAAGATGCATGCATTAGAAATGTCTGTTTTAACAATGAATGTAACGATACAGCAGAACATTTTAGATATCTAACAACACAGATAAATTTTAGGGATGTAACGATACAGCAACACATATCAGAGATAATGAAATGTTTGTAACGATTTATTATATCGCATTGCAAACGCAAGATAATTATATAATTTTGTAAATTTTAATTGCACTTTGAATTTGACGAAATTGTAAAATTTAGCTACATGTCATCTCTTTTTCCACAATAATGTATCAATTTGGTGCAAATTCTTTATATTTGACGTGTGTTTGAATTGTAATGACAACGTGAAGCTCATGAAAGGATGTTTGCATTAAAATATAGCCAAGGTATGTATCACGATACGTTCCATAGCAAGATCTACGTATCATAGATATGTATCCTACAACAAAGCACTAGCGATATAGACTCTAAATGAAACTACCACTGATGCAATTATGCATGGTTCTATCGAGACCGGCTTTAAATTGACATTGTACTATTTCAAGGTTCAATTTTTCATTGCCTTTTGCAAACAGTTCATCTAATATCTAAGAATTACGTCAATCTAGTTATCCATAATACTTGTATTTCTATGCCAGCTACATGCTACAGCATGTGGACATTTCCTGCAAACAAGTAGGATATTGGTACATTCAAAGTATCGACACGCTGTATTTTGATCAGGACAGAAGTGAGTAATAATTTATTTCCGTCTATAAAGGGACACACTCTAATTTATGTTGTTGACGTTGAATAATTAAACTGAGAATGACAAGCTGCTGTTTGGTGCCAACATATCCAGTTTTCTGAATCTGTAAGAATGCAAGTTAAAAGTGTCTAGGTAGATATCGAATATTTTTAAGTATGGCATTTGTAAACTTTGGGACTGACTCTTGGTAGGTGACAAGTGTTATAATATTATAAGTACTTCAGGCATTACCTGTTTATGGTAAATCCGTCGACCTGGCATGAGATCCAATTCGCAAGTTGGGCAATTGAACTCCTTTTATCTTGCTTTCTCGTTTCAGAATGTGTCTCATATGCTTAAAAAAGCAAAGAATCTCTGGCTCATAATGGAAGGACAGTTCTGCGCGGGGGAACATACTTCGTAGATTAGCCTCTGGCTTGTTGGCCCGTTCTGATCTGTTCAGTCACATTGATCGCGGAAGTGGAAATAACCCACTAATAAATACACACGCAGAATGTTAAAATATCTTAATTGCATCAATCAAATGTTTACTCACCTATGCAAGAAAATAATATTTACCAGCATACTTATTAATAAATTCTTAGTTTCAGATAAAATGAAGTAATAATAAAGTGAGAGTTTGACTGAGCACTTTGAGGCCGGCTTAAAACTGCGGTATAGGATATACAGCAACTTGATATTTTTCTATTCATCTGAGGCACATGCGAACTTTCTTTAAGAGATGTGCTGTTAAGTAATACATCATCAAACGTAACAAGACTAGGAACATGAAGGTCATCAAGTTTAATTATTTTTAAAGAAGCGTCAATGCTTTTCCGACATTTGTTTGCAAGCCTAAACTCTTAAGTATTGGTCTTCGATTTCGTCCTGCATTGCTTTAATCACTTGGACATTCGTTTCTGATATTAAAGAAGAGTTATTGTTTTTGTCTTGGTTCAGACATACACTCTCGCCCACTAAGAGCTGCATATACATGTTTATTATGCTCATCGTAATCATCTATGCAACGCTCACTGTGAACTTCCATTGTACAGAGTGCAGTATAAAACTTTTAAATTAATTTTTTTATATTATCTTGTAGAAATGTGGTATTTTGGTTTAAATGTGTACTGGATGCTTTCTTGTTGGTGTCTTTATGCCTTTAGTGACGCTGAATATGACAGCCTTGTTTGTTGTTAGTTTCGGGATTTTCACATCAAAAGAAGGTAGTTGTTTACATTAATGTTCACGGTGGCATTATCAGTTCACCATTTTCTACCGCGAAAATCTACTTGCCATATTAGATGCCATATTAGATGAGGACAACAGCGCTTAGGAAGCTATCATTTATTTCATTTACTTAAACGCAACAGGAAAATACACAACAATTGTCAACTTTGGTAACAATTTTTATCCGCCTGTTATTGAAATACCACATCGTATGTTGGAGATAAGCTTGGACTCTTCTCCAGATATAGTGTTGTCATGTAGCACCTTAGTGTGGTCTGCTGATCTTCGTTTCAACCAAGACGCAGATTTCGTCGTGCTTAGTCGCCGTCCGACAAAATTTGGTGCTACAGAAGTAAGACCAAAATTTAGTGTTGTTCCCAATAATATGGATATTGGTTGACAATATAAAAGTTCCCGTCAAAGAGGTGACCAGACACAACCACCAGTGTGCCGTCAACACCATTTACATTTACAACTCTTCTATTGTTTTCTATCCGTGTGCCGTTGTTTTCAACTTATGCAGAAGAGAGGTTTCCATCTCACTGATCTTTTACGGGCGTTAATCTTGTGGGTCTTTGACTTTTGGAAATAGCGATATTATAATTCCCCAATAAGCAGCGTGGTATGAATGTTGAATTGAACTGGAGAGTTGGGGTGGGTCAGACCCTGCACATATCCACCTCTATCCTCTAGCCAAAGAAGGCATCGGTTTGATTGATGTCACTGGAATTAACACGGCCATAAATACTCCCTCCTACCAAACATGGTCACAAACAGTCATAAATGTCTTCTGTTTGTAAATTTAGGATATTGTGATGCGGCAGAGTGCATCATTTTCGAATATATCTCTGTTTTGTTCTCTATGTAATGAGTATCAGAGGCTCGTACATACCCCGAAGGTTATCGCCTGGCGGTTTGGTCAAATAAAGCTTATCATTGTAGCATCAATGTTCGATGTCCATTCCCTTTACATCCTCGCTCTTTTCCAGTATGAACTGGTACGTACCAGCTTCAAGCATGCGCAGATACACTCGTTTTATATTTTATAACTCCTTGCCGGTATCATGCACTTTTTGTTCGAGCTTCGGGACGATGATAGTATCGTTGTTGTTCCTGAGGGTAAAATATACCAGCATTTTTAAAGTGAACATTATAATAGCCTGATGCATTTCTTGTGTTAATTCCGTTAACCGATGTGATACTGTCCCAGTAAAGTACACAACGTTTCAGGCGGCACCAGTGCCTTCGCTTGCACTGATCGTGTTAACACAATCCACATCGTGTTCAAGGGTTTCAGTATCTGGGGAGATATTAGAAGCATTTTCAGCGCTGTCATGAAGCACCTATCATGTACTATAGAAGCCAGAACCGAATCGACTCACAATGTGTTAATACTTTGTTTCTCACTCTTCTGTCATTTATAGTGCACTACAGTGTATTGTCTGAGGAATGTCCTTCGTCTAAGATGCGTATCGAGGTATAATGGATGCAACCGTCACGCTGTCTGCGCCAAAATCAGTAGTGTTAGATTTGGTGTTTAGCCTTTTTTGTTGCTCCATTTATTCTGGCCCAAAGCCACAACATCTTTTCCGCATGATTTTGCAAGCAAGCGAAATGCAGAAATGCACAACCAGTGGATAATATATGAATCTAGGATAATCTATGAATCCAGGCGAAACGTAGACACATTCTTAAGGCTGTATACGGCTGCTAGACAGTCAGTAGTGCTTAATCGATCGGTAGTTCCCTGGCTATTTGCTGTGCGATTACATCATCCACAACCGAGGCAGATTGTATCAAAACGGTCAATCTTAATCGCCGTTTATTGTTGATAAATCAGCAATCTCAAAATTTCTTATCTGTGTTCTTAGTTGTCAGTGTTTTCCAATTCCTATAGCAGTGTATCGACTTTAGCCATATTAATTACATTATCCTCGCTTGCCACCGAATACAGTTTACTGACTGTATTGAGACTGCTCTGAATAGACATGTATTTCTGAATGTAATCGTATCGAAATTAGTTTGCTAGCACCTCCAGAGATAACGGTTACTACTGATATAGCCCCGACAATAATTCCAGTTGGTGTATCTTCTATGACTGTCGTTATTTTGATCTCAGTCAAACAAGGCCAACAGCTGCTGCTGCGGCAAGACTACGAATAGCATGTACAGCTAAAATACTCGCGTTTGTATTTTACGATTCTCTTGATGATTTCAACTCCCAGCTGTTGCTCCGCTTTGATGATATTTTCATATCGGTAACTTTGAGGATCTATTGTTGTTCTTCTCTTAGGAGTGAGAAAACTATATGGATCCTTAGTGAATAGTGGCAATGAATATTTCCAAGACTATGCGCGTCAATGCCACGAAATATCATCAAAATGTTGTAAGGAATTATAAATGTGCGTTTCATTGAATGACGTCCGTGTTTTTGTGAAAATTTTTGTGCGGGATTGACTTGGTGCTCAAGCATCAAATTGTCGTACTGCACAAGACTATTTCCGTTTGCATGTAAATCGATAATGGCAGGTGCTTCATCGATGGTTGAAATGGTGGATGATGTAACTCACATAGCGACGATTAATGCAAGTGGATCATGGAAAAAAGTTCTAGGTTATGTTGCTAACCAAACACAGTGTGCGACTTCGTGTTGGACATATCAACATTCATCGTAACTAAATAATGTGGAACGAAGCAATCGCAAACTAGCGGTACGGTTAATCGAGTATCAGTACGAGTAAGAATTATAAATGAGGCCAGTGCGGAGTATAACACTACTTCCGCTTGTCACAGCAGCATTGAATAGTGACTACTCATGCACAATCGGTTTAAAAACAGCGTGTGCAAATCGGCAAAAGCTGTCACATTTGCTCAGAAAATAATTTCACAGTCGACACCGTTTCAGTCTCTCGGAGACAAGTTTGGTCGGTATCTTTATGCAACCGGAGATCTGGAAGGCGGACAACGCTGTGCTACTGTCCCGGTATGGTCCACCGATGTATTTACTATCTCGAATGGATCGGTACTCCAAGACAGCAAACACGTTATTGTTTGGGACAATCAACGGGTGGACCTAAGCTTCCCAGCCAAGCATTTGTGAGAGGAATTGAAAGTTGTTCAAGCAAACGCTGAACTACCACCAAGACTTGTTTCACATTGCTGAAAACGTAATACAGTGGACGGAACAATATTTCGCAGACTCAGCTAGCATTAGTGTAGTTACCAGTTCTGTTGATCTATCAAAAGAGTACAAGCAGTGCTGGCAGACCAGCTACCATTAGTGTAGTTACCAGTTATGTTGATCTATCAAAAGAGTACAAGCAGTGCTGGCAGATCGATTAATATTTGTATTCAGATCCAGTTGACACTTGTTTAAGGTTCTGTAAAATTCTATATTTCGTGTACCATTCAATTTTCTCAGAGGTTAAATAGAATTTAATCAACACATGTATAATCATGGCGTGCCAATGAAAGCGGGAACCTCCATTAGTTGTCTTTATACACTAGTCAACTCGTTTTTGCCAGCGTGGAAAGTTACTCAGATTATTGTTGGTGAAAGATTTAGTGATAATTTAAAATGGTGTAGCTTCTCTAATTGGCTTAATATAATGGATGCTCGCGCATAATTTCCATCAGACTATTAGCTTCAAGTAAGAGTTACTTCATGTACTTGCTAAGCATAGTGATGGCCTAATAAGTTAGCGCGTTATACTGCTGCTCAGAATTTTTCGGTCGAGGAAACATCGAAGTTTGAGTTGGTTGTAAATGAAAGTCAATTTGACTATGAAAGGTCCACCTTAATTACTACGTTGGCACGCATAATTCTTAGGGAACGTATGGTCTGGGACAACCTCCGAAACCTTCTATTATATCGTGTGGCACAATGGGATTCATCTCAGGTTTAATCCAAACTTACGCAAGCGACACGAAGTACACATGTCAGATCACCCCCCAAAAACCTAATGTTCAGGCTTGTGGCATTTTAAAATACCGATCGGGTTGACAGCCGAGAACATAGTGCGATGATACTTGACAAATTAGGAATGACTGAAGTTTCTCTGTGGTTGGAATGTTTTCTGGAACCAACCAAATAAATTAGTTCTAACATTAAAATATACACCTGTCAGCTGTCAGTCAGATGCTAGTCTCAACGATTGGTTCACTTTGACGACATATAAATTAATTCAGGGCAGTATACACGTCTCTCATATACCAAATGCTTTTCTAGAAAGACATCACGTGGCATCGTCACAACTGGCAAATCCAAGAATCCTTACTCTAACCTAAAAATATCATTTGAATTATGTTTTCAATGGTTTTTTGTTGAATGCTATTATTCATTCCCTTTTAAATTGCGATCCTAATGCTGAAGCTAAAACAAAGAAGAAAGCCAAATCCCATCCCAAAAGACGTTCAAGAAGAATAGTGTTGTCACTGCAAGTTCACACCAAAAAAAAAAACTCAGTGAAGTATAAAAATCCAAAAGAAAGATATCTGCCAGTAACAAAGAGTTGCTGCTGTTAGAACGCGATGGTACTCTAGAAAACAAAGCCTTCTCCACCTACTTCTATTTTGGCGTTCAGCATGATGTCTGCCAAACATGATTTCACACCTGTTGTCCTTATTTGATGAAAAAATGGAGAACCACTTTTAAAGGAACTTCTCCGGCGAGTGTTACCAATCATGAAGTTAATACGACGTACCCACACTCAGTGGAGACGAATTTCACACTTAAAATAAGTTTCTGTGAAACATTATGAGATAAGAAGGAAAGAAAATAGCTAAAAAGACGCCCTTTTCTGGAAAGAAAGCATGTGTGTCCTTTTGAATCGTATGGAAGGCTGAAAGTTCACTTTAGTTTCATTCAAACGATAGATGGAATCTAAGACTGGTGTTGGTGAACAGTACCCGATTTATTGGGGAGCAATCAATGAGACATTTAGCAACAATGGAGACAGTTTAGCTAGTATTTTATACAATCCTAGACTGCTGCTAGTTATCGTATTGCTAACACAAAACTTAAATATGTACGTTTACCAGAGGTGTGACAATGGTTACTAGAAACGTCGACGTACGCCTTACATTAACCCATTCTACAAAGATTTTTCAAAAAGTGGTTGGCATCGATCATCAATGGCAAGCAGCTTTATCCGATGTCCCTCATTTGACAGCATACAACTATAGTTACAAATGTATATTCTTAGCCATCAGCGTGTTTCGAAATATTTTGGGTCCTTTCTTTGACTTCTAAGACAACTTCACAATTATTAGAAGATTTAAAACTGGTTATGAAGCAAAGTGGCCATCATCCTCTACGATGGCACATAAACAAAAGCACAGAATTTCTAAACCAAGCTTTCTTTAAAAAAATTGAAAAAATACACTATCATTTCTTCACCATGGAGTCTTGAAATGAAAGTCTATATCAATAACCGTTCTTAATAAACTTATCAGTTCGTTTACGTAAATATTTTGCACATCAACACACTCTCAAATACATCGACGTCTTACCATGTGTCGTCAAAGCTTACATTGGGTTAACACTGGAAATACCAAACACACCTTTTACAATAGTTATTTGCCAAACTGGACAACCAAATTGTTTAGTGTCACTGGTCAAGTACGTGGCCTTGATATTCTCGTCTATAAATTGGAAGACATGAACGGTGAATTGTTCAAAGGGAACATTTGACTTGCCTAAGTTATAATGAGTGACCAGAAACAGAGACGGTGTGTACGATGTTGAAAACAATCTGTATAGGCAAAGACTCGAAGAAGTGAAAAAGCTTTTGAAGGGAGCCTTGGATTGAAATTTCGCAAGTCATCGACTAACAAGAGAAAAAGTAGTAACCATCATGACGTTAAATAAACTAGCTACCTATCCATCTCAAAGTTTCTCTCTTCAAGAACTACAAAAGCATCCTTTGTATGTGCGGTGTGGCAAACGTGTGCCTAGAACTCAAATCTTATTTTGGTCTATCGTGTCTTCGGAGCACTCTAACCCACAAAAGACATTGATCGATCTACAAGTATTTTGTTGTGTAACTGAACGAACGGCTCATTTTATTGCTTCTATACTCCGATTTCGTGGAGTGCAAGGCGACGGGAAACACAACTGTTCTGTCACTCAGGGTCATTCCTTTTAATCTGGATGTTGCGATCGCTGCTTACGAGGAAGGTCGACGCACAAATCACGTTCACCATGAATTTGTACATCCTAGTTATTGTCGTATCAGTAAATCGTGTCAACATTAGTATAAAAGAAAATCATGAACAAAATATTTTATTCTAGAGAAAAAGTAACGGCGAGACTATATGCATTTCCAGTGAATTCGAATCAATATATCATGTGTGCCAAGGAGTCGCTTGACAATGATGACATGATTTAGAAGATATGTTAAAATCAGCTTTTCGTATGGTAGCACCCATCTTGAAACTAATGTTGACTCGATAAATGATTCCGCTTTGACGCAAGGAAAAAAATTCTTTAAAATGTCATCATTGACAAATAACAACCCAAAAAGGCCTTCGGGGCAGTAGGCAAAAATGTATTACTTCAAGCTCGAAAAGACTTGTTAGGTCGCCGAGACACCACTATAGAATTATTTGACATGTCTTGCCATAGCATTAGTACTTCTACTTCAAAGCAAGGACGTGGCGAAAAGAGACATCAAAACACCTTCAGATCTCACAAATACGTACAGGGGAAAATAAGAAATGAAGTAGTTGCAGAATTAGACTTGTTTGATTACTAACTGAAACAAAAGATGATGCACCTAGATTCTTGTGAACATTCCAAGTCAGAACTCGGTCTGTTTGCTAAGTCACCCATTATGATGATGATGATGATGCAAGAATCCCAATGAGTAGAATTTCATCTTTGGCTACCTGAACTCCTATCGAATTTGAAATCTATGGACAGACCGAAGGTTATATAATTCTGAATAGCAGTCACTTGCTAAAGTTTTGCAAGTGGACAACAGAAATCCAGGCGTTAGTGCTAGAGTAGCTCAACAACTTCATGCATTCATTTCTCAGTGAAGTGGATTTGTACTTGAATAACAGGCTTGTGGGCGGCAAGTATAGATACTTACCCTTACCTGTCGTACCTGGAAAATCTCTTGAAGTAATGAAAAAAACAAAAACACAGATCTGAATGCTTCCTTGGTACGGAAACATGACACAGTGAACAAGTTGAACGACACAACACTGGTTGCAGATGAGGATGAAGACTACAATGTTGGATTTAATGATGGTCGCAATAAAATCAAAGAAGGATGCAGTTTAAAAATGATAGATAGTTTGCAGTTGGATACGTCGTTTCAAGACAAATATATCTTGAACTGAGTGGATGTACCCTGAGACTGAACCGAAATAACACCGCGTTCCATTTGATGGACAATATTAACGAGTACAACAGCGTCGTCGAAGAAGCCATGTATACGATACGACGAATGGAAACGAAAACCTTCAACGTTGCTTCTGGACACCGATCCAAGGTGGAAAATCATGTTTTCGAAAGAAAGTTACCCTAACTCGTCAGCATCGTCCATCAGCAGAGCCATCGCTCAAAATCAACCTTCAACGTATCCAGGACAGAGGTCACTCGAGATGGCCAGACCTTGTGTAACAGAACACTTGCTTGAGCTCTTACTTGACACTGTTTGAAGCTGCGGGACTTTTACGTACCAACAGGTGGCCACATAATTTCATTCGGCAAGTATGCAGGAGGACATGCTTTTGGGGGCTTTGGTTTTGTTCCAGACCAAGGCAGCAATGAAGGACAATTCCATCCTATAAAATCGGACCCACTGGAAGAGTCCTAGAGTCTCATATCCAAAGAGAGGATTTTGGGAAAGTGGTATAAAGACTGCGTGACCATTCCTTACTCAACTGACTTCTTTGTGGATCAAACCATCTAAGTTCTCTTGCTACAGAGTATATAGACGACTTACTTGACAGACATTTTCATGGAAAAGTCAGGTATGAATTGATGGCTTATCATTACCTATGAAAAGTACCCAGGAACTTCATTACCTTCTTGTGAGATTACAAGTAGAATGCCAAGGTATGTGGACAATATTATAAGTTTTTTCTTCATCAACGCAGAACATTTACTCACTTGTTTTATCGTAATCTAGAAACGATGATTGACTAGAAATAATGTTTTATGAACATCATGGTTATCTCATTTCCTTAGTTCCGAAACGTAGTATGCAACGATTGCAAATATAGGTCACTTCGATCAAACGGTGTTGTTTAAAAAGTGTGTATTAGATAAAAGAGTGTGTGTTGGATAGTAATAAAAGGGGGTGTTTGATAGTATAGTATAAGTAGGTTTATATGATAGTATAAGTGATGTATCAGATAGTACCTTTGTGGGATTTGAATCCCTTCCTTTACATCAAACCCCTTTTCGTCTGATTTTAGGTTGTGGAATTGTTGACACTATACAAAGCGTTTTGAAATGTGTATGGGGTGATGGATAGTATCGTAATGTGTAGAATATACTTTTTGTGTGATTTCATCGCTTCTTTTACATCATACCAAATCTGTCTAATTGTATGTATAGCTATTTAGATAATACATAAGTTTTTTTTGGATAATGCGTATGGGGTGTTGGATATTACAGATAGTGTGTTGGATAGCATGTTTTGTATTCCTGTGTTTAATTCTCGCAGACATTCATTAAACACTTTCGAATCTTTTTTTCTTACGTTAAATTCAGTAAAAAAAAAATTCGTATTAAATTCTCTTAACTCTCTATAAGTTTTTGGATAGTAATCAAAATGCAGTTAATGGACTGTGTATGTGGTATGTTGGATTGTAAGAAAAAAAAAGTAATTGCTGGAATGTAAGGTGTGCGTTTGGATTGTAATCAAAGTCGTATGTCGAATAATACTCAAAAAAGCGTGTTTTGGATAGTATCTAAAACTGTTAACATGTCCATAACATTTTCAAAATTTTCCAATGTCATTATAAACACACATAACTGCTTATGTCTCTATAAACCTATGGAAATATTTAACATAGGATTTCAGATAGGTACATATAGTGGTGCATACTGAGATCAAGTTTAATAAGTTCATCACAAACACACGCGCGCGCGCGCGCGGGCTTCCAATATAATTATTGAAATTTAAATCATAAACCATATCTTTTTTAAGATATCTCTCTAAAATATGTTATAGTCAAAATGGTTACTTAAAATAGAAGACTACTTTGCTCTAGTTCCAAAATGTCAAGCGATAAATGTTAGAATCCGATTTAGCTTGACATGTTTACCGTTTTCCAAAACCATCACTGAGATAATGTTACAGTACACAAAATCTTGGCTTTATTGCAGATTCGCCAGTTTGAAAAATATTTGACCATATGTTTTGAATTTAAAGCATTGTTTTATCGTCATAACTAATCGAATTAATTGGCTAGAATTACATGCCACAATTTATGCTCCCATTTTGGCTAAATTTATTTCAGGTGGCGCCATAGACTTAATTACTTTTTTCTGTGACAGTCCGCTTTAAAAAAAGAAATGCTAGCTCTTGACATATCGTATAAATTTGGATGTATTTAGCACATATGTGGCAACGACATTAGATTATTTTTGGCAAAAATACAACCGGTTGGCATTACGGAGAGTAATATGGAGGGGTTGGGTTGTCAGGGCAAAGGGGGGGGGTGTACACCTTTCTGTATCTCACATGCGTAACAATTTTTGTTTCTTTTTAATGGGTGCATTAAACACGAGTAATGTAATTTTGGCGCACGCCCAACATAAGCCAAGTTCAAGTCTTGTATAGGGCTCGCAAATTTGTAACAAATTTAACAACCAAATTGTTCGGGTAAGAATCTTTTATATCTGTAAGACGCTGCCTATTCCCGCCAAACAAGTACAACATCTTAAACTGTTACCATTTCAAACTAGACAGCTCGTCATGCCAAACCTATACCCTATGACACACTTATATTATAGGCTTGATGTTAAATTCCCGTTTGACACTATAATCTTTTCCCCCTAGGTTGCCCCAGCCAGCCTCCTTCCGACTCAATAGTGCATACACTGTACTGCTCACAATATGCCTTCCAGGCTCTTCCTTGCGTCGGGAATGGAACAAATTGGATCAACGAAATATCAGAACCTAAAGTTAATTCTAACGTCGATGAACAGAGCACATCTTTTCATGTGTATTATAAAACAAGCCACATTTGTCCAAGACATTGCACAATCTCTTGAATACATAAATCTTGAATAAATCGCATTTGAAATTTGAATAATCGTACAGAACACTTGCCTCACTTTACTCCAACCCTCATCCTCGTCTTCGTGAGTGATTTGAATTTAAATTTTGTACGAAAAACATTATCCAGTTTCCAGAATTTGTTAATTGTTCAATTATCTCTTTTTATTTTTTCTTCTTCGCCAAATATTAAACATTTAACAAATTGTCACACTAGTAGTCATTCGTGTGTCCAAATAATGAAGTGAGAGAACGAAATAAAGAAGTTAGGAAACGCATATTACTCAGATGCAAGGGTAACAATGGCGAGAGCAAAAAGTGAACGCAAAAAAAGTAAGAGAACAACATTCCCACAGCACTACACCCTCGCTAATATGCGAATTTATGGGCGTTCGCAGGGAGGTGGTTGGCAAGGGGAAGTTGTCCTTTCCTACTAGAGTTGTAAAAATCCATTCTGCAGTATATATTAGATTTTAACTTTTACCCCGCCCCCCTCCCCCACCAAGAAGAATCGATATTGTCCCCCTCTCCGAAATTCCTGCGGACCTAATCGTTTTGTGTATTGTAAGTAAAATAAGATTTGTAACACATAATTGGAACCATAACCAGATAAAATGCTTGCGACAGCAACTTAATTTGAAGCTACTCTTGAATGTTTTGATATTATAAACAAAACTATTTCTGCCTGTCAACTTCGAATTTATTAGGTCCGTGGGTAAGGGCCAAGATATACGTGTATATACTCTGGGGTCTGCAATCTTGAATGACCTTACTCGTATCAACCTTTCTAAAATGAGGACGTTTATCACCTTACCATCAAAGGCACAGAAAGAGTACAAATGATATGTACACAACAGGTATGAGATCGTATCAGGGTGTCTATTACTCCCAGGTCAAAAGTGCAACCATCAAAAGGTGTTTTGATGCCGATGTTAGCAGATATATTTGATATGCTCATGCACCAGTGAATCTATTTATTATTCCTAGATTCATATTGGAGTCATTAAAGTTGTAGCGGTTGATATTAACATAAGTAATTTATATTCATATGATACCTAAAATATACAAGTTATGTTCTCAAGTTCACAGAGGCGTAGCAAGGTACGGTTGGGCCCGGGTTCAAG
>QKMX01143613.1:0-10894 GCA_003401595.1 Venustaconcha ellipsiformis
CATATTATATATAAATCACTCAACAATTTTAACAATTGTGCTTCACAATTAGATCGTGATGATTAATGAACATATATAGGATATATTACAGTTAATATAATGCGGGTATAACAGATTTAGTAAAATGAATGTATACGCTTAATTTGTACTGTCAAGTATGTACTCTTTTGTCTGAATGATCAATACTATTACCTTTATGATCAAACGTATCAGCCAACAATGTACAATATAGATCTACAACAATTTAATAGAAAATCTATTAACTTAGCAATTCTTGTAATTATGGTTCGAGCTACTTCAAAACGAAACATTTTTTGTTATTGCTGGGCATAGAATTTTAGAGGGAATGGACTGATTATAAAAAATGTATAAATTAAAGATATAAATAGACAAAGTGGAGAATAGAGAATGGTAAGTATGATATAGTCCCGCGCAGAAAGGCTGTCAAATAACATAAAAAAAACTAGAAAGATGAAAGAATGGAATATACTTTCTTTCATAATTTTAGCGACGGACTTGGATATGAAGGAATAGCGTGTCGGAAATAGGTATATGTATACTCGGTCTGTTCTTACGTCTGGGGACTTAAACTTAAGTAACAAGATTAAGTTCATCCAACAATCATTCCTTATTCCATAATATCAATTTCTTAAAATAAAACATAAAATCAATCTAAGTGAAAGAATCAAAATAACTTAGAGAGTATGAATTTCGATAAAATTCTAAATTGTACTATTAATTTTATTACTAATCCAAAACTGTTCAGAGGTATTTCAATGAAGGTTCTAATGTGTTTATGTGCTGCCGTCCTAACACCACTGACCAATCTCAGTTCTCTATCCAAATATTTTTACTTTAAGGTAATCCCGTGAACGTAGAATATAAATAAAGTCATTGAAAATTTCACATAATCCAATAAAATTATTTAAATATTCAAGTCTGTGAATATATTCACATAATCCAATATGTACTGACTGTTTGAGTTAAAGATATTAGTTAATACAGCGAATAAATATTATAAATAAATCACTATTTTCTCTCAAAGACACTTACAGAACTGGCATATGCTGATGAATAGAAAACATGGTGCTCATTATAAAGTCTCTATATGCGTACTAAATCAATAGAATCTGATTCACCTAAAGGTTGTCGAACTAATACTTCCGTACATTCGGAAATACTTCAAACAGTCATGTTATGACCTTCTGAAACTATTGAATCAATCAACAATTAGGGCATGCATGATAGGTCTACAGGGCAAATACACTTCAACATTCACGTGAAGTTTTCGTGACCTCCATTCAAAGTTATGCGTAGAGTTTTGATTTAAACAGTTGTTGACTCTACCTTATCAATCGGCCTTGGTTTATGAATGAGATTCCTAGGATGTAGTGCACATGTTCTTTACTAAAGTGCTTGCCAGCCACTGAACTAAATAATTAAGAAAAATGTCATAAACCAAAATTACTCACTGAAAACTATATTATAAAGTAGATAGATAATATAGATATTTGTAACACTATTTCCAGAGTTTATGATATTTTAAAAGTGAATTTTTTGTAAAATTAATTTTAGGTGAACTAAGTTATAACTCGGATAAAAAAAAATTACAACACAATTTCAACAGTATATTTCTAAGCCATACGTTGGATTAACTGTCTTTTTTTTCGTTTACCTAGTAATATAGTGATCATATTGCGAAAGGCAATAAGGATAAAAGAACAATTTGCAAAAGGCCAGAGGCTTTTAAGGTAAACCCAAAATCTCCATTCTGAAGAATTTCTGTACTTGTCGGATCACGTGATGTTTACTTGTAATTAATTCAACTCTACCTTTAAGCTTGTGAATAAATAAATTTAAGCACTATACATGAATATCAACTTAACAGTACGAACAACAATTTTAGGATGTTAAGATTAACATGTCAGTAATTTATTACTCTTATAAAGACTATTATTATGGATAACACATAATCTCAATAAACATAATTTCTTGGATTATTTACTGAGTCTTCTATTAAAATGTTTTATCCTTATTTATTATGCCATGTCTATATTTGGTGATTGAATTTGTCGTGTGTTGTTTGATTATAGCCTTTGGCACTAGAGGCTATTCTGTTTCCTTAAATATAGGCAGTGCATCTATTTCAGATACATTGAAAAGAATTTAAGGAGGTCTCCAGTAATTAGATTAATTAGAGAAATGAGATATAAAAATATTACAAAATTTTGAAATCACTGTATATCAAAAGAGACTCAGTAGAAGTTATATACATTTTTGAAAATAGATCCAGAACATATTGATAAATTAATTTAAAAAATACCTGACAACAGCAGCGATACATGTTTTATCAAGCTTATGAGCAGAAAAAGATAATTAGTTTGTATTGTGCAAGAAAAAATGAAGTACCTGACGTGGACGAGAACATCCAGTACATCTGAAACATATAAAGCATATTACGTGAGGTACATGAGTGTATCCTCAGATGACTTAATAAAATATTCTATCGGTAATGATATATTATTTAAAAACAAAGGAAATATATACATATTTTGGTTATTTATATAAAAATTGAAGCTACGTTAACTAATAAGCAATATGCTTTACAAAATGATATACGACAATGTAAAAGTACAGTTGCACGTGTTCTTGAGGAAATTATCAGTATCTATTTTCAGACATAAAACACCCAAAATATTTGGGAGATTTACAATACGTTTGTCTGTTATTGGCTATATACGTCAGCATTACAAAATTTACGTTGGCGTCGTACTCAGTAAGGAATCATTTGACATAAATTTTGTCTAACGCCGCAAGAAAATTTCGCCATGAGGACCTTAAAAAAGGAACAATCAATTATTTCAAAATGGCAGATTTACAGTTTCATTTTACTGTTGCCAGACCTAATATGTTTTTGAAAAAAATGCCACTAAAAACTTATAACGCGATGAAAACGGTAAAAAAATGGACAAATCAAAGATGATAGTTAACCTATGGAAGAGATTGTGTTAATCATTTCTTAAGTTAAATGATTTAACAACAATATACCAGATATAACAATATACCAGATATAAAATATTGAAAACGTTTTAAATTATTGGATTTTATGATCCAAACGGCGTTGTGCTAAGCGATGGTTAATGTAAACTGTGCCGAGATGGACTTAAGAAACATCTTACATCAGCTTTTCGTATATTTGTTAGTGATTTTTAAGATAGCAGCCGGGTTTATTTTACAGATCAAGATAAATTAATATCTGTCTCTTTTACTTAAATCTTTGTATATGTAAAACTTTCAATGGCAATGCGACGTAATAACTGTAAAGATGTATGCTTTGTAACACATGAAATGTGAGGAAGAACGTGCCATTATGCATACAGCAAATCGCGTATCGTGTTACTCGAACAAGTCTTAAATGTGGTATCGTTGTCAAATCAAGTAAACAATATTGCCGGTCATATGGAACTGCTCGTAAATATATAAAGATTGACACAAACATCAGCGTTTACACCAATACATGTGATGATTTAAACACTTGTGATAATGCACCCGACGTTGTTGAGAAAATAAACGCAGAAATAAATAAAATAATGCCTCGGATTGACACGATGGCATTTATTGATCTTGATAAGATAAACAACAAAGTAACATATTAAGGTCTTTTTAACTGGTTAATGAATTTGCGTGTATATGCATGCGTGTATTAAGATAAATATCACTAAAGCGTTAAATAGGAATACTTCGTATAAGCGAAAAGCTGATATACTTGAACTATTCAGACTGAGACCCACACTTGTTTTGTGGCCAACACTCGTTTGAGGTTTATCTTCAATCGCTTGTAGAGTTGGCCAAATGGATTAAACAACAGTTCTGTTCCCCCAAATACATGATTACGAATATCAATAACATTCGTGAGTTCTCCGCAATCACTAATTGCTGCATCCGTGAAGGAGACTTTACTTCCACTGATGGAACAGGATGTTCCTGTTACACCGTATGTTACCACTGTCACATTTTTGGTGCATATAGAGAAGCCGCGCACAGCTGGTGTAATTTATAATTACAAATTTGCTCAAACAAAACAATGCTTCCTGTAGTTCTTCATAAACTGTGTGGGTATAATGATCATTACATCCTGTAAGCGTTAGCATCGAAGCTAGACACAAATTAGCGTTATTTTAAATAAAATGAAAGAATGCATGATGTTTAGGTTTGGACAATTGCAGTTAATTGGTTCGTTGTTACAGTTTATGAATTCATCATTGGACAACTTAATGAGTAATCTAGAAGTGGAAATCTTTAAAATCACTAGCCGGTAGTAATTACGACCTAAACGTTGCCGTTATGAATCACCTTAGAACTGATGGGATACACTAATGTAGTAAATAGATGTTAATGGCAGGTCCATATTTACTATAACAATTTGCAATTCCTCTCGAACAAATGTTCTGCTAGGAGTTTTTAGAAGGCTCAGATGTCTGCAGACGCCAAACGGTTATGTTTTGATTTTTGTCTTGGAGTATCAATCCGTACAGAGATTGTAAATAAATTGGTGGACAAGTAGCACGAAGTTGTCTACCTTCTAGCTCTCCAAGTGCATACAAATACAGAAAAGATTGCTTCAGAGTGGTCCAAATGTAATGGTTGTGAAATCATTTTCAGAGTAACCGTGCCAGATAGTAGTAGCTGGTTTTAAACCGATTACAAGTGTGATTTCATTATTCAGAACTCGTATGACTAATTAAAGCCGTGCTACCCATTCGTGAGGAGAGCTCTGCTATCATAGATCCCTGTTGAGTTCTGGTGCTTCAAGATCTCATTAATAATTCATACGCGTTCTGATGTCCGAATAATCGCTCTGCAGCTATGCAATTAAATCGTTCTACAATATCATGGTCATTATGTATATTAACATGTCCAACACGAACTCGCACACGGTGTGTCATCAAAAGCGCTGTAACAGAGCCGAGAAAGATTTTTTCTAGGATCCAGTAGTAATAATCGTGGCCATGTTAGTGGTCTGTGCTCTATTGCATCTGTGACTCGTTTGTAATGTTTTGAGGTTAACGGCTCAGCTTCTTTGTATCAGCTTACAATATTGACAATGGTTAATGTGTATATGTAGGTGTGCCTCTTAACACGATGGTGTGGAAGGAAATAGCCTGATGAACTTAATTTGGTATATGAACATCAAACCACCCATATGAAAGTTTTATTGGAACTTGTATGTAAATATTCCAAAACACTTGTTTGGCCAAGGTCATGTTGGTCATGTCGGTCACTTGCAGCGCCAACACCATTTAATGGCGCTTCACCAGGCTTTGGATGGTTGTAAGAATCAAATTGTTTTATCCAGCCTTATCAAAGGCACACTTTATTTTATCTTGGTCCCTAAGGGAGCGAGATGATTTTATCACCAGGATATTTACTCCATGGTGTTCTTTAAATTTTGTTAACGCAGCAGCGACAGACATCATTCCCAACAATTTTAATAACCGTAAACATGAACTGTTTTGAACACACATGATAAACTCATGAATATTGAATATCCTAAAATGGAATGTAGGGAGTTTACTGGAAAGAAATCAGCTACCGTTGATCAGTAGAATCATTTGTAAAAATGTATTTATAGATGGAAGTACTGAATAGTGTAAAACGTCATGCAGAGAACTTATGGTACTGTACATACCTCACCCTGTAATGACCTGCAACCACAAGAATATAAATTTCTAAGGCAGCAACAACAGGAAGAACTTCTATAACAGAAATATCAATATATACGACGCACAGCACACCTCAAAGAAAAGAGTTAGCTGTGCCTGTACTAAAATTCCCCCCAAAATCTAGAGAACAAACAAAAGAAAGAGGAGGTCTTGTTCGACCGTGCTACTTGACCTCACCAATTGATTGGAAACACATATTGGATCAGTTCCTGCCTGTCCCAACGCACAATAAACCATTAACGATGTCTCGTCGATTTGTGAGCGATTGGGCACGAATGATCTCATAGACTATAGACATATCGCGACTTGATGCGTGAATTTGTTTAAGGCAAAAACGTTGAATATTATGACACAGATGATGGGTTCTGACGAGAGCCTTTATGATGAGACGCTGCGTGTGGAAACATCGCGTGTTTGGCGCAGAATCTATTCTGCGTTGCAGTAGGTTGTTGTAAATATAATCCATAACGTTACCTCGATGATTACAATCTCATCAACGAAACCTAAATTTAATGTATCTCTTTGTACGCCTGGTACCGCCTGGGAATCGCGCAGACTTGAAATTGCACTGGTGTCATATCAATTTTATTACAGTTGACCTAATATCGGATCATAATTTGCTTGGTGGTTTTGACGCAGAACAACTCGTTTGTGTTTCCGATGGAGGATGGTGTAACCTGGTAAAAAAACTTTAACTTCGCTCGGGGGCGTATGGAATGGAATCAGTAAATAAGGAATTTCGACTGAGAATTTTTTTGCTGATTTGTAAAGACTACAGTTTTTATCGGTGAACATGAACTCAAACTCAGTGCTGTCACCTCACTTGCTAGTGATTATCTGTAGTTCTATATGGCTTAGATGCATAGGGTATATTTTAAAATATTAAAGAATATAAAATAGGATCTATAAATAGATGCCTACGTACATCTTGATAGTTACTGATAATACAATTATCCTTAAATATGTTTATGAGATTCGCCTTTTCTCCAATTGGGTAGGTCGTTTTGGTGATATCTTAGAAGAATTAAGTTAATTTCTATTGAATGGTTTCAGTGACATTAATAGGTTTTGGAAATATTTGATTGAGTAGTAAAATCTGTCACATAGGGTATATTGCCATATATAGTTGCAATAGAGTAATAAATGAGTATATATGGAGAGAACTTATCAATCAGTTTCATTACCACTTTGAAGTTATTCTTATTTATTGTGTTCCTTTTGTAACATCATGTCTGCAGACTTGTTTTATCTTGCACTTAGATATTATCTGAGAGGAAAAACATTTGTTTGGACTGTTAAGTCGAACTAGAAGTGCTCATTATACTATAATGTTATTTTGAACTTTTGTAAACTATTCGAAGGAGTTCTGGACAACGCCATTTTCAAAACAAACTGATTCTTGGTGGACCATTGCATTTCAGGTTAGAAAATGAATACGGAATTTTTCTGACTTTAATAGAACTTGTTCAAGATTACTTTTGATTCGATTCATAATACTGTAAGTTCCTCGCACATTTTGCATGTATAACTCTGATAAGTAAATTATTTGTTAAGTTTCATAAACGTTTTGGTTTTGATCCTTTCTGGTACTTATTTTATAACAATTGGGTTGTAACTCATTTAAATCTACTCAATACGATACCGTCATCAATCAGGACAACTCTTGGTTGGTCTGAAAATGTTAATGAAATTGCTCAGGACGCCAATCTTACATACAGGACCAAAGGGTCCGGATAACAGATCAATTTAACCTTTGATGCTATTATTGACTTTTATGAAAGCTGATTTTTCTCAAGTCTGGCTGTTCAAGGCTATATACTGTTTAGGTTTTCACCAAGTGTGGATCAGGACGATATGATATCGATTAGGCCCTTGTCGTGGCTAACACATGTTCGTTTTAACCTTTGAGGATTAAGACTGCCATGTTGTAGATCTTCGAAGGGAAACATTGATGATACGGCTGTACATTAGAGATTGACTTTATATTTCATATAATGATCGTAGTACGTGGACGTGTAACACAAGTTCTTGTGAACGCGAGAAAACCCGTGGACAATACATTTTATGGAACTGGCCTCGGGTTAGTTGTTCAAGAGTTGTTAAGAGGCGCACCATAGGTACTTGGGGATTGTCTTCACGCGTGTGGACAATCGCTAAACAGGTCACAAAGCAAGTCGTTGGTACCATAAAATGGTACCACGGACAGTTTGGAAAATCTGGCATTGTAAGCGAACCAATCGATTAAATATCGAGTACAACAGGTACTCGAGTACCATCAAATGTTGAACCAAAAGAGATTACATTACAATTAACATTATTAATGAATTGGCTCAACAATGACCGTTTCATTAATAAGCCGCTCAACAACGATTAGTATAATCTGTTATTGCAAATTTGGTAAAATGCAATGGATTTGGATGGCGTAAAGAGACAACCATTAATAATATATAAGCAATGGTCCAATTCAAAGATAATTCAAGGTCCCACATATGATATGGTAGGTGCTGTGTTTGTTGATCGCAAAAAAGACAATTTCAGCATTATTTATGCCCTACTCAGCATCCTAATCAGACGAAAAACATAGAATTACAAATGCAAGACATGTCCAGTTCTTTATTTCATGTGAAGCACTCCTGGAAATGAATGGAAAACTTGTACAGAATGAATTTGGCAGCAGGATTATCTTGACAATTCCATGGATGGATTTGTTAACAACGGAATAATGGCACTGTTTAACAGCAGATCTTACTTCATTGACCGAAAGAAGATATATGAAGCTACCGCCTCTTTGTGGCATATGAACTCACTTCTCTACAGTGGATATACGAATAGAAAAGACACAAGCACCTGAAATAATTTTATGAAGAAATATCTAAAAGAAACGAAGCAAAAACAATCAAGGAAATTTAACAGCTCTACAAGAAGTGTTTTGTAATTGCGCACAACGTCCCCTCGTATCTGAGTTGTCGTAGTACTGATTGACGTACTTTAAGCTCCGTGATGGGTCAGTTGAGGTCATTTGCACTAATTCATCTTATCTCGTTTGCAGGTGAATTTACATTTACGTATGCAAAATGTCATGTTTGAACAAATAGAAGACGCCATTATTTGTGATAAAGACTGATTTCAAATTTCAAGATACCATAAAGTCATGTAATGGACTCTGTAAGGCTTTCTATCCGCCTATCTTTGAAATCAGTGCACAGCCTGATGCAAAGCAGGAGGTAAAAAAGCGATAAATAGCGTCCATAATGCTCAAGTAGGTTCAAAATATGGAAGAAGGTTATGAAGTCCCTTGTGTACCCATCAGAGACATGGATACTGCTTTTGTCAATTAGGTAAAAGGCACGCGCGTATGTATATGAAGCTCTGTACAACTTATGCGCCGATAATATGTCGTGGCCTAGGCGCACGACCCTGCCTGAAATGCAGATTCGAAATCAAATAAGTAATTAACATTGCCAGTCTTGTGCATCTGTTCGTGAATACTATAAAGCGCTAAAAAATAAATATAAACCACAAAACCACATGTGGCTGCAAAAGAACAAACAGATACCACAATATATGAAAATAATAATCAGGAGAGAAGGGATCGCAGTTTCTGATCCTCAAAAAATGCAATAAAATCAAGAGGCTTACTACAGAATTTACCACTTAGAAAGACGCTTCAGTTCCCGTCCATATAAATATACCTCGTGTTTCGCAGATAGAACAACTCGCATGGCAGCAAGGAATAGCAGGCATACTTGAATTATTGGGACTAATATTTGCACGGAATGTACAACTATTCGGTATTAGACGAGTATAAACAAAACCCTCGTAGTCGTCTCGCATATGCTATCGCTACTGAAGCGGCTGAGTATGTTTGTGCAAAAAAATACAATCACAACTGCCCAAGTTCAAATTTCATAAGCGTAGTGGTGAGGAGAAAATCACTTGGCAATTATCGCATCTATATACACACCAGTCAAAGATGCTCGATAGCTATTGACCAATATGATTCCTGGAATCTTAACGATGTTACAAAACCTTGGTCAGGCTGTGGTTAAAGCAGATGTCATTCTTCGTGTTCACTTGGTTTTGCCACTTAGTCAAGAGAATGATTCATTTAAAACCACTAGACAGTGGATTCAAAGTGGTACCCGCGTAATCCAGAACCACAAAGATAGCAACGTCATCAGCGAGGAAATTGACAGAGGCATTGAAACAATTCTCGAGACGCTGGAAAACTGCAATGCAGTATCATAACAGACTATCACAAGATGGACGAAAGTCGTTGCCCATTACCCTATCAGCCGTTTATTTTGATCTAGTAACATAGCAACTCCAAGCTTGGTACACCTTGGTCAAATATGAAGGAGAAAATTATGATAACAGACGTTTTGAATGGTAATTTTGTGGGGATTATAATCGGTCAGTGGTCATCAAGTGTCACATGCCCCCTACGGTATTATTTCTAACGCCAGAGAAGGACGGACAATTTACAGTTTAGATAGCTCCGATACCCCAGTCAGCAATGCGAACGGTCTAGGTGTATAAAAATCTCAAGGTGAAAGGTAAAACAATTTAATAAATATCATCGTATTCAACAATTTCATCTATAGTTTCACAAATAATGATTTCGACAAATACAAATAGTGACCTCGTCCGTTGCCAATTACTATCCTCATGCGAAATTACAGTCTTAAGGGAGTGTATTTCCTTTCAGTGTTCATTCTGTTACTCATCTGTACTCAGTAATTCCGGTACCCTCGACTCCGTGCTCCTCTTGACCTTCTAGATCACTCTTCCACGCTTTCTTCCAATATTTTGTCTTCACCCAACTTCTTACGTCAGGATGGACCTCCCACATGGTCTCAAAGTGTCTTCCTCCTTTCCGATTCTCGTGTGTCACCTCTCGCTTCCATCCATAAAACTTGCTGTGAAATTAGAATGGACGTATAATCTGGTTAACTAGCTCTAATTTCAGAAAAATTAACCACTCTCACAGACATTTCATCAGAATAAGGGTGAATAAATTATCAGGTCAACTCACACACTCACATATAAATATTCCATACATGCATGGTTCTACACTAATTGTGCTATTACAATAAAAAAAATTTTCAACGACTTCTGATACTTGCATACACATCAATAATTGCTAACATCTCTACATAGTAACATATATA
>QKMX01143620.1:0-12256 GCA_003401595.1 Venustaconcha ellipsiformis
TGTATGTATGTATGTATGTATGTATGTATGTATGACTGGTCACTTAGTTGTTTAATTAAACAATTGATTGATTGATTCCTCTGTGTGCTCTCCTTGATCACGCAGACCGTGGCCTTGGCAGTTATGCTATGTACCAATGTGTTCTTTTTAAAACATGAGCTATTTGCATTTAGTTCACTGTATGCCACAAACAAATTGTTTAATTACACTTTGTTTTTCCTTTATACACATTTTTGTCTTTTTGTAACTTCATTTTTCAAATCCAACAAGTAATATAATATCACTTTAAAACAGTCGTATTTGTGAAATAAACAGAGATATAATGATTATCGTTGTGTACAAGTTTACGCTTTTATTTTAGTCTTGTTCGCCACATTTATGAATATTGTGTCAAATAATTTGCTATGGTAAACGTATAACCACTTATACCAAAAAGAGTATACATTTAGATTGCTTTTTCTCTCTACCAAATGAGTACACATTTAGGGTGTTTTATCTCCCTACCAGAAGGAGTATACATTTGGAGCGCCTTATCTCTGTACCAAAAAGATTATCTGTACCAAATCGAGTTCACATTTGGAATGATTTACCTGTACCAAAATAAGTAAACCGTTAGATTTGTTTTATTTCTGTGCCAAAAACGAGTGCATATTTAGACTGCATTATATTGTACCAAATCGAATACATATTTAAAGTGTTTTATCTCTGTACTCAATCTTTTGTGCATTCAGAGTGCTTTATGTGTGGCAGGCATATTTTTGAACAGTTCTGAGAAAGATGAAATTGGAATAGAAAATGATTTTCCATGATTGAATGCAGAGTTAGGCCGTCAATTATAATGACATATACGCTAATTTACATAAAGAGTTTAATGACCCAAACAAAAGATGATGGATAATACGATACGTATTATGCACGAATGTCAGACAAAACATTAAAAAAGAATTAATAATTGATGCTTCAAAAGGATATTTTCTTTGCAAAAAGAACAATCAAAGAAAACCATAAAGTATTATCGAGTTTAAAGAAGAAGAAAATCAAATTAATCAAACTTTTTTGATGACTTTGCAGTGTTGATGCACGTACTTCAAGTTCAAATTATCATGGATTCATGGAAAGACATATAACATATGCAATCATATAAAATAAAATATTCAGTTTAACCACACAAGTGACTATAACTATATAATTTGTTTAGTGTTGGAGATGAATACAAATACTAGAACTATTTGAAGATCAATTATCAGGGTCAAGCAATGTATTAAGTGACTTTTAAAGTAGCCTTCATGATTTTATAATTTGCAATGATGAGTCGAAAGTATGCAAGGACATCATATGTCCGTAACAAAAAGTCAGAAGTTAGAAGCTGGCCCAGATTATGTGTTTTACCAAACTAAAATTCAAGATGAAATGACTGAATTGGATTATAGCATAACAAGATATCTAAACAAATGTTAAATAAGGTAGCAATGTTATATTATGCTTAAAACAATGGAATAATTCAGCAAATTTCTTAGTTTCGGAAGTTAAAAAGTATATTCAAATATGAATTTGATTACAGGTCGCACAGGCTCTAGGAGATGAAAATTTATTATTGTTGAATTTCAGACGTCGTAAAGACAATTTGATTCAGGATTATAATTTAACCGTAAATCAATTACATAAGTCATTTATCTATAGCAAATTTGATGAATCTCTCCGTTTAGATTTATACAACTATTTACTTTAACTATCCATCTACAAAATGCGTTAAGCAGACTCCGTTGTTCGGCTTATAACAGACCTATAGATGGAGGACTTTATGTGCTCAAAGACAAATAGAAGATGACTATCACTTTGTTTGACAATGCCATTTTTATGAAAATCTTAGAAGAGTGTTATACCAGAAATTGTTTTTAAAAAGAAACACCCATGTGAAAAAATCTTCTTTTCTCCGACAAAGTCAAAGAACTTGCACAATACGTCTTTTTAGCATTTCACAGTCGTACACGAAACAATATTTTTTAAATGGATTTGACTTTGTCTATACCTATATCTCATGTCACGACTATGTAGTTATATGATGCAAGTTTTATGCCATCTTCGACGTATTTAACTTTTGTTTCTTTCAGTTTTCACCTCACTATTTATATTTTGGCACTCCATTTCATTCAGATATAATTTGACATTCCCTTTCATTCAGATATAATTTGGCAATCCATTTCCTTCAAGCAGAATGTGGCACTCCATTTCAGTCAGATATAATTTGTCATTCTATTTCATTCAGATATAATTTGGCACTCCATTTCATTCAGATATAATATGGCACTCCATTTCAATCAGATATAATTTGGCAATCCATTTCATTCAGATATAATTTGGCACTCCATTTCATGCAGATATAGCTGTGTAACTGTAGAATTATGGGTCTATGGCCTGTATTACAAATAAACTATTGTCATTGTCATCGTCATATATAAAATACTTTGAATAGAGTTATATTACGTAGTTATCTATAAATAAGATTGTTAGTGTGGATAGGCTACACGCTGTCATATGTTTATTCTGCAACCTTGTAATCAAATCTGGCATTTAAACCTTAGTAGATGATATTTCCATTGTCTTGCTTAAACTTTGAATTTATCTCTACCATAATCAATACAGATTCCATATCATTTTGGTCAAACACACTTTCCACAACATTCTTATATTTTGATCATATGACCTCTATACATCTAACATTTTCACGAGCATTCTTTACGAGATAATTTTATTTTACATTATCACTGCATCTCCAGTAATGTCCACCAGCCATGGCTAATATTGTTACGCAGAGGAGCTGATTAACTATATTTTGAAATATGCCATTTTTTATTTGTCATTAGGAGGTTGGTATCCATATATGTATAAATTTCATTAAAATATTGTACTCATTCAACTTCAAGATATCACCGCAGACGTAAAATATCGTTTCTTCTACGCATAGTCCCCCCTACATTATTATCATATTCTTCAACCTTTACATTGAACTACGTAAGAAAGCGACGTGGTACTATTATGACATTGGGAACCAGGAAGGTGTTACTACCAAAGTATTTGCTAAGGTTTCCTACTACTTTGAGTATTTGTAATATAAAGATTTTTTGGGATTATAATGCTATATACCCTGTGTGCTGGTCGTTTGTTTTGTCATCAAATTCTTTATTAATTCCAGTGTTTAAAAAATGCTACAACATGCTTAAATTTGTATCAAAAGGTTAGTCAAGGTATTAAAATTAATCTAAAATACATCAAAATGAACGGAAAAATGTAGGAAGAAAAGAATACTCCAAATGAGTTTACTTGTAACCAGCTTTGCTTTATTAATCTCCGATATGCTCAGTTTGCTCATTTGTTTGCTGAACTATATAGTTCTCTTCTGCAATTCGTCTATGCTTTTTGTCTTACTCAAATAAGATGAGTCGATAATTATTTTATGTTGTCAATTGAGGCATTCCTTTCTTAACTATCTGTCTTATTAATATTTCTGTTTATAGTGGTATAAATTAAACTTAAATTGATGAATCATAGCTAAAGCTTTAACCCTTTAATGTGTTTTGACGAATCTCAAAGGTGTGTTTTGTTGAACTTGTCCCAAAACATCCAGTTACTATTAAGTTCCACATAAATCTCCAAAAAGCCAATTGTTTTGTTGTAGAGGATGGAGGGACACACTGCTGCCAAAACGTTGTACCTGCTATACGTCCAGGTGTTAGCTTTGTAAACAAATTCTTCTTTCATTCTTTTAACTTGTCTTTGTTTTATTTCATCAATCATGGCATTTATTTCCAATATTTGGTATGTATATTTATATGCTTAATTCATATTTTAAGGTATCTGCACTTCATTCTATTTCTGATTTAACCGTTTAAATTCATCACTGTGATAGAAGGGACTGTATATCATGTTAGGAGTCTATGATGATAAAATATGTAACAGAAAAGAGTGGAAAGCATCAAGCTTTGTAAAATTCAACTAATAATTTATTTTCCTAGATTACGAAGTGAAAAAAAAATGAACTTACGGTATTGCGAATTATATCCAATCATAATCCTAGAATTGTAGACACAAGTCCTACAAATTTAAAATTCACAATGAACTTTAGTGTAAATCAGAACTAAGTCCAAAGCGGAAGGTGTATGTGATGTGTCTTTGGCGGACTTTATTGTGTTGTTGTACCAACAGTCTTTAGTTGAAACATACTAATATAATTCCAGGTCTGAATTCACTATAAACCCAGTAAATGCCTGTATCCAAGAAAATTATTTTATGAGTACTCTGTATTTAAATATAAACAATCACTGAAATAAATAATCTGAGAATAAATTCAACTCCAAATGAACTTCTGGACATAGAAATAATAAACAATAATTCTTAAGCATGAATGAATACTCTTTCCAGTAATAAGATTGTGTAGTATTTCTCTTGTCCTCAGGTCACATTGAACATTTTTTAACTTAACAAAATATTAACTAATGGAAAATATCCTTCAAATAAAGTTCTAACAATTTACAACGAAAAATTTAGCTTGTAATTAGAAAGTCAGTTATTAAGAATAAAATATATTACTTGAACTATATCAAGTTCGCCATGTAAATTGTATGAGAATTTTAATAATCTAGAACAAGACCCAAATTAATAGGTTTACTTCTTTTAATGATGATCCTAATATTAAACAAATACACACAGAGAATATTTTTCTATGTAGTAGTTGTTTACAGAATATAATTTTTAAACATTCAATGATTCATGTCAAGCAGAAAATAAACTTGAAATTGGACTAATTTAAGTCTAGCATACAATATTACATTACAATAGCATATAATAAAATAAAAAATTCAATACAAATAAATAACACACTGAAAAAAATTAAATATACATGACAATCTAGTCTAGTTTTAATTGTAACTGTTTCGTTTGCAAACGCTTGCTCTGTGTTTTTTTATTGCTTCAATCTAATAACTAATTTGTCAATACTTTCCTTTATATAAGACAGCTTTTATTATTTATTAGTCTATATTTAATAAAACATCTGACTTTTGTTGCAGCAAACTTCATTTTTAGTGTTAGTAAAGTTTATTACTTTGATTTTTAACTTTGACGCTTACATAAGTGACGACAAATCGTTGATTTATCTCGCAGATCAAATCTATATCTTTTTATTCTTCAATTTTGGTAATTACGGGTAGCTCAGTTTTATTGGGCCGTGAGAGAGTTTTACTAAGCGATTGTGTTCACTAAAACAAATTTTAAAAATATAGAGAATATCATAGATTTGATAGTGCTTTCAAGAACTCCTTAGGTCATACACAACGTTTGGAACAGCCAACAAGAAGATCGATGATCAAAGCCAATCTCAAGATAACCCATCAGAGTTTAGACGGGTATCAAAGTAATCAATGTGCTTTTAATGAGGAAGAATTGTATAGCAAACCATATCAGTGTGGGAAAATAAAGGAGGAGGATTTTGTAAGAAAGATTAATGAATTTATTCCAAGGATGGTGTGCATTCTGGAAAACGTCAACTAGCCCATTGAATTTTACTATCAAATCATTCACGATCACCAATAAGCAAACAATAGGAGATATGTTATGTATATTTCATCTGCATTTTGAAACTTTTTTATTCATCATATGATATGGACAATGGTATTTTGACTGTCTTACAACATACCTATAAACGAAGTTAATACGTCGTTTCAATTACTGTGGAAAGAAATAATCTTTTAGTCACCTTTTGTATACCGTGGTATCCACGTTCAATATTTTTTGGCTAGCCTAAGTCTCTCACTGGCTAAGCAAAGTTCACGTGATTTTATTTAATTATTGTGTGTATGTAGAAGTAGTTAGACCATTCCTGACCAGAATTAATAGCAGAACACTTTTCAATTGGGCTATGCACCATCCTCCACTCAAACTCTATAAATATATTTCTATACAGCTATGACTTTACAGTTGTCCAACATCAATCAATCAAGTCAATCTGTAATTATAACGTAAGTATAAACAACAATCGCATTAACCTCAAACCTATGTTTCTAATTAGTGAATGATATCCACTGTACATTAGATTCGACGTGAACAATATATTCGTATCTTTGTGCCTGTCGGTTCCACAGCCTTGGAGAAATAACAACGAGTACACGATCTTGAGCTAGGTATTTTGGCCATTACAACAGAACAAAACGCAGACAAATCGCCATAATCGAAAGGAAATCATACAGTATTCACCTGACATGGACAAGTAATTATTCATTTAATGTTATCTTCTTTTAAGTCAAATACTAATGCTGAAGGGCCTATATTGTAACCACTTGTGTGCTGCCATATCCAATAGAGAATCTTTCATAACAACTATAGGCAGCAGAAATGAAAGAGAGCTAAGTATTCGTGAAACATCTTACCTTCTTTTATATCAAATACCAATACCAATGGTCCCATATTCTATATTGCGGATTCATAAGTGTTTACAAAATAATGTTGTAAGTTTGCACAAAAAGCCTAATCAGCACCGTAAATTATATAGAATGGTGTGCGATATCTCCAGTGAAAGAGTTTTAAACCCCGTGGAAGAGAATCGGGAGGGCGGATTAAGATGGCCCGAGTTCAGTTCCATCTCAGTTTTGCATTATCATTTGCACAATAGTTAAATCCATCAAATTAAAGATCTACCGTTGAAGTATGTTTAGAGTAATAAAGTGTCTCCAATTGTAACAAACTATGAATTTATGTCGAACAATAGCAGCAATAGAGTGTATAATCCGAGACCCCAAAGCACAACATTATTTTGCAACAACGTAGTACGCACCTGTCGTTTCACTGTATTTATTTTATTCGACTTGTAATTTTTAATTAGATTTGTTCACAAGTTTCCAGTTCTTTCATTGGTATATCTGTTTCATTTGACGTCAATTTTTCCCATAAAAAACATAAACGTTTTTCATTGGAGAGCTATCATAATTATATTGTCGAATGTCCTTGTTTATCTAGTTTGCCAGGTTATCTAGGCTACATGAACATAAAGTGATGTATTTTTGAAGCCATCAATACACACAATATATCAGCAATAATTTTATGCAAAACTTCCTTTAAATTGTAATGCCGTGTAATTCCACTCTATCATTTTAAAACTGCATTATTTTTAGACATATTTATTTGGCAGTTGCAGTGCTAATAGTGACGTCAGTTGTGATAGCTGTGATGCTGATATTTACTACAATATAGATAGTTGTAATGATAGGAAAGACGACGGTGGTGGTAGTTGTGGTGGTGATAGTGATGACTAGTTTTAGCCATAGTTGTGATATAGACGTCGATAGCGGTAGTTGTGGTGATAAGAGTAATGAAAGTAGTGGTACTTTGTTTTAAACAACAGTCAACCAAGGACTGAAAAATAAGTATATACTTATTTCATGATCCCTCGTTATTAATAATACTATTTGCTTATAAAATGTGGACGATGTGATTAATTAAGGCATACCATTGCAAAAACTGAAATATGATGTGAGATATATAAAGATAATTATACAAACACTACTCTTATACTGTCTCACAGCAACTAATAAGTGTTCACATGAGACAACATTTTACTGTATAGTTGGAATTAAAATTGTTTTAAATAATAAAACATGTATACAGATTTTGGCATTGGTGGGCGAAAAGTTGATAAATGACATTTATCTTCAGCTCGGGTGGTATATACTCATTTTAAAGAATTGAAGTGAAGGGATATATAATGATCAGATAAATCTCTTAGTTGACATTAAACTAATCTACCGTTTGGAAGATGTCCATTTTACCTCAAAACATTGCAGGAGGTTTTCCTGTCTCAATAGTCTCATTGTTCCTTTCCTCGATGTAAACTTTTGTGATTTGCGGTTTCTGGAGCACTTCATAATATATATTATTATTTTTGTTTCAAAGATCGTAGTGGTAGTTGTGATGGCAATAGTTACGACGACAGAATTATGGTTGTTTGTGATAGTGACAGCGGTAGTGGTTGTTATTATAGTGATATTAACAACGATAATGATGGGCGTTTTCTCTTGAATAAATTTGTGCGAATCTGAAGAACACAAAGATAATCATCATCTGATTAAAGATTTAGTGAATTGTACAACACTGGGATCTACTGCAAATATTTAAAATATCACAATGCGTATAATTTGTGATATATAAATGATGAAAATTGTAATTCCAAAATTCGTACTTTCTGTATTTGTTAGGATGATGAAATATATGTGTATAAAATTGTGGCGGCTCCGTTGTTGTTAATGATGGCTATGGCTCGATGGTAGCTAATGATGGCTGTAGGTTCCTAGAAGCTTGAGCTGGTTGTGATCGCCATTGGGAAGCTTGTGAGGACTGTGGACTCCATTGAAGCTTGTGATGGATATGGGTTAAATGGAAGCACGTGATTGCTGCGATCAAAGTGAATATATCATTGCACTATAATAGATCTCATTAAATCATGATCATCAAACTTGAGCAAAAGGACAAATATATTAATTTAGTTACCAAACCTGTGAAACAGCATCCGTCCAGAATGAATCTTCAACAAATATGAATTTGAAAAAGTAATTCAGTATTTACTAGACTTTTATTTCACAGAACCGAGTAAATATAATTGGAGTTAACCATGTATTCTTGTACCAAAACCAGATAATACTTTCCGCATTTGTACCACTATAAAAGTCAATAGTGTCACCAAAACAGTTGCAATTTCATTGGCAAAAATAAATGACTGTATTAGATATACCAAAAGACACCAAATGTGACATTCTGAATATATTCTGGAAATTCCACTAAAATACAAAAATCCCGGATTGTTACGGTGAAGGTTGATCTTTATGAATGGAGGTGTCATGTTTATTTAATACGTATTGAGTGATTTACATTTTGTCTATAATTGAGGGCTGTAGTTTCAGCCTATCTGACTAACGTCTTATTTATAAACAACATATTACATAACTAATTGTTGTGTATGAGTTTAGACAGTATATTAAAGTGGTTATTACTTGAAGGTTAGTATTGTTAAATTGATCTGAATGGAGGCTAATAGTATTCCTTCTTTGGGAAAAACCTAGTATTTCAAAATTCTCCTGAATATTCCAATATTTATTTTCGTTTAATCTTTACTAAATCTACAGTAATGCTTAGTGATAGGCCTAGAACATGACGACTTTATAACCTTCGTGTTTGATTACATTTCACCAGTAATTTCTTTTAACGTTTCCAATTTTCCAGATCGTGAATGAATCTGATGAAAAAGCTTCTGACAATTAATAGAGTCAGTAGGGTTTTAGAAATTGCTTTCTAGTGGCTTATAAATGTTCATCAATATTTTTTGGGCATGGATTCCAAGTAAATTTGTATTCGATCCAACGCGATTCTTTTACAGCTGCTATTTATAAGCGATTTTGGAATTTATATTCATATAATTGTTGTCCTTGCTCGAGCTTGAATATACGTTAATAATAAATTAAAATTTGAACCTTTCCTTTGATGATAGCCTTAATTAGCTAGTTCTTTTATCAGCTGTTTAAGACCATACACGACAAAGCTAAGACCACTGACCAATCAAGCGTGTTAACATCTTAGCATGACTTAAAATAATTTCGGTTAAATATGCGGAAAGATTGTTCATTGGTTAATCATGTAAGAAGAAAGATTCTTATTGATAAAATTTTTAATCTTATTTTACAGAATTAATACCAACGATTGACTAACCTGAATGCATCCAATCAAAGCTTCAGTAAATGTTTAAGGTGATTTACAATATCTATATTTGCGGTATACCGAAAGATATCTGTTTAAGTGCTTGATCAATGCATTGTTTTGTAACAAGAGAGAATCTACTTAGGAAAAGTTTAATCTTGTCTTGCAGATTAAGTACCCAAGATTGACTTTCCCTTAGTCAATTGAGTAGTTTATTGAATAAACTACTCAATCTTGCTTAACGCAGAGGAAAATAGTAATATAATTAATATGTTCTCCTATTTCTTTTTCTTTCCCTGCAAAGCTATCTATCAGTTTCATAATGAGCCAGTTTGGAGACGCGTTGCTAAGCACTTAACTAAATAATTTTGTTTTTGTCTTGATTGTTTAAGCCTGTATAGTGAAAGAGAATAACTGAAAGAAAGTCCATGCGCTGTAGCAAATAGTTTCATGCCCAAATTTTCATGTGAATGAAATACGTTTTGTTATCTTGTTACATTACATTTAATGATGAGTTGTATGGTTTCAAATTCTGTGACTTTTGAAGTGACCTCCGTAAATTGATAAGTTGCCAGGATGAATAGTAAGCAAGGGTATTAAATATCCGTATTCAAAAGTCGAACGTTAGAAGCGCACACATATTTTGTCTTTGCAAAATACGCTGAATATGGTTGCTAATAAGTTGCAATCATGAATAATCGATTGATCTTGTGCAACGTTTCTCTCATCTTTTCTTTCTATGGAGATGAGAACCTAAAATCACTTGGACATCTTAAAGTATGTTTGTCTCAATTATGTTTACTCAAAATGAAAAATAGCGTGGAAATATATTAGTTTCCCGTGCTTTTTCTGTGATGCAGATATTCTGGCATCACTTTGTAGTTGCGTGTAATGACTATAAACATGGCATGAAACAAGGTCACCAAGAAAGAGCGATAAGCAATAAATTTTATGTAATTGAAAACATAATTTGCTTCCATGAAATACAAAGTAAAAAATTTAATTGACTTACAGTATTTTGAATGGATTAATACATATCCTGAATGTTCGATGAATTCCGATAGTTTCGTTTGATCCGGATAAGTTCCAAAGGTTTTCCGAAATATGACTTTATTCTACTGATGTACCAATAATACTGAAGAATCACTCTTATAACTCTAAATGTCTTTAAATAAGTTCAAGGTAATCCATATACCGTTATAATCAATTGACTTGAATGTTTCATCGTAATTCTGTACATCTGTTATCCAAATAGTCTTGAAGTGAATGTCAGAGCACAATATTTTGGACAAACGATTAAAATTATATAATGAATCAATTCCCTTAAATATTCGTACAATAACAGTACTACTAATAAGAATAAATAATACCGCTTGGAAATCTTTTAATATACCAAGGTGACATGAAATAGCAAGAACTTGATTGAACATTCTACATATTTCGAAATACTCAAACCAGTAAACAAGTTAATTGTTCAAATTCTATGAAATCAGGAAATATATCAGTCTGACCTATTTCTAGAACTAATGTCATTGTTAAATCATGTTATGTTTACCTGAACTTTGGTGCGTCTCAACATTGGAACTTTACCAATAAAATAGCATTACGCATTATACGCGACTCATCTTTAAAGTGCAACTACGATCATATGGTATTATCATAAATATGTCATTAATTAAATGAACATTATAAAGTAAATTATCATGAAAATAATACACATAATATTGATATGCATAACAGTACAGATTCAACCAAACATAAATAGATGTTGTTGGGACAATTGTGGTCTTAATGATCTACAAAATGAATAATTTTTTAAGTTTCAAATACCCATAAACTACATACAATTCACTAGAAATGTTTGCAATGTTTGCAACTATGTATGTATTATATCCTATTAATTTAAAATAGTAGATGGCTACATTAGCTCGATAATTATTGTTCGGAGTAACATCAACTTTCTTCGATGTCTTGATAAGTAGTCATTCACCCGCAACTTTGATTATCCATATATTAAATCAATGTAATAAAATATTCACTTTTGGTGTACTTTTGCAATAGACATAAACAAAATACATTCTTTATAATGGATAATTTGCCGTCACTGCCATCAAATCGATTTGTAGAGGATCTTTTTGTGTTACCTTTGTATTTTAATACTACTTTCCAATTTATGTCGCATAAATTGAAACAGTTAACATTCAGTGAAGTAGCATAGACTGTTTATCAAGAAACTAGAATGAAGACTTTCCTGACCATTCCTTGCTTCCAGTGACTGCTCTAGAGACCAAAATCAACAATCAGCTCTCTTGCATCAGAGTACGATGATTATTCGTGGTTAAAAGAACTATTCGACAGAAAGTTTGAAGGATAACAATCACTTGTGAATTTATGATGTATCATTACCTGTGAACAACAAACAAACGAAATGGATACATTGAAACTTCATTACCAACTTACGCACAGTTCGTGTACAGCTTCTAGAAATCGTGTGGTGAGTGCTAAAGACAAGCTTCTCCAT
>QKMX01143771.1:0-20919 GCA_003401595.1 Venustaconcha ellipsiformis
GCCACTTGGGGCCCCACTATTCACTGTATATGGTCAATTAATATATGAACAGTAAAAGTTATCCATAGTCTCTACTTATTTATTGTAAATTTACATATTATTTAAGCAATAAAACAATCCAGTCTCTACTCATTGTTTACTGTTCGTTGATATATTAGACAAGCAGTAAAACCCATCCAGTCTCTACTCATTGTTTACTGTTCATTGACATATTAGACAAGCAGTAAAAGCTATCCAGTCTCTACTCATTGTTTACTTTTAATTGATAGATTGAGCAGTAAAATATATTCTCATTCTCTAATTATTGTTTACTGCTTTAGATTTTACTGCTATTTAGAAAATAATCAAATCTCAATCAAAAATGTTCTTAAGTTTAAAGTGCTCCCTCATTTTTATGTAGACACAAATGTCAGGTTGACAAAAATGCCAAGCAGCCGAGAAGCGATACCTGTCTCACTCTTTACTAAATCAAGGGAAATTACAACTGATTAGAAATAAGAAGAATTAAAACTCACCAAATACCATGTTATTTCAGGTCTGGGCATGCCAGTCACCACACACTCCAGTGTAACTGTCGATCCTTCTAAGACATCAATGTGTCGCTGGAGGGTCTGTATGAAACGGGGAGCTTCCAATGGCCCTTCTTCCTCTGGTTGAATGGGTAAGATTGCTTCTTCTGGGACTTCTGAATAAGAGAATAATTTTTACACATCATTATATTGATTCAAGAAAGTACAGCAAGTCAAGTGACGACAAATCTCTGTGCACCAATTTAATGAAAAGCTATTTTATATACACAATAGTTATATGTTAAAAAAGCGATGCAGCACTTCTGTTAACAACAAAAGACAAGTAAAATATTAAGTAGCTTTATGAAACAAAATAAATTTGAAATACAAAAATACCTTTGATCGTTTATTAAATATAAAAATACCTTTCATAGTCTATTATTATTAATTATTATTATTATGATCGAAATTTTCAAAATAATGGTTTGTTCAATTTTTTTTTAAATTCAGAAGCGGTATAGCAGCTTCTTATTACATTAAACTGCTATTATCTGTGTTAATCCCTGAGAGATGGCACTGAATCACTAGAAAACACTGAATAGAACATTATCACTGAATTTAAATTATGTTCAAGCTTCTGCTTTCAGTGAGCAAAAGAAAAAATTATCTTAACTGACACAATCAAAAGAGTAAAAATTAATAGTCAATTTACTAAACACCAACTTGATTCACATGAAAAGCAAGAACTTATCAAAACCATGAAATCACCATTTATACAAGTAACATGAAAGTACATATCACCCTTGAACTTGCCTGGTTTTGCTGGACCTTCCTCAATAAGTTCAAAAGTTGCAGTTGTTTCAAGTTGCTCAGATATAGTTTCCTCAGCAGTTATTTCCATAGTAACTTCTTCCTTTGGCATCTTATCAAGATGAACATCAATGACGACTGTCTCCTTTGTATCAGTTACCTCTTTTTGGATGACCATGGTGGAGATCTCAGTCCTCTGTTTCTCTGATATCTCTATATCAATAGATAACTTCTCCTCATCTACTTTCCTAAAAGAGACCTCAGTTTTCTCAAGTTTCTTCACATCCACTGTGATGGTTTCAACCTCAATGGGAGCTACAGGAGCCTCCTGTGAGACAACCTCCTCAACAGTTGCTACTTCAGTGACTTGTTCTTTTGTCACTGATGGTTTTTCTGTCTCCATTGCAGCTTTCTCAAGGATTTCTTTTATAAAAGTTTCAGCATATTTCTCAATATCAGCAGAAGAAATTTCTTTTGTAATCTCGATCTCCTCTGTCTTTGTTTCAACCTCTGATGGTTTTTGTTCTTCAACAGTGATTGTCTCCTTTATATCCTCTATTAACTCCTCTTCTGGTGCCTTCACTTCTACTTCAGCAAGTACATCTTTGATTTCTTTCACATCCATCTCATCAACTTCTTCCTTAACTTTTGAAGGTTTTCCCACTTGGAGTATGATAGTTTCCCTTACTTCCTCAGTGTTCTCCTCAGTGGGCTTCACAGTTTCAACTTCTTTAACATCTTTAGTTTCAGCGATATCCAAGACTTGTTCAACTTCTGAGACTACACTTGGTTTTCCAAGTTCAATTATAATTTTTTGCTTCACTTCCATGGTACTGCCAACTTTTGGTTTCTCCATCTCAACTTCAATAATCTCCTCTTCTGTTGAAGTTTCAATCATCTCAGTCTCTTCCTTCACTTCTGATGCCTTTTCCTCAATGACAATTGGTGTCTCTGTTTTATCCTCTGTGATCCCTGTTACAGTCTGTTCTTTGGGAATTTCAATCTCAACTTCAGATGACACATCAACCTCTATTCCTTCAATTTCTTTCACTGCAGATGGTTTCATCTCTTCCTTTTCTATTGACTCTCTGATCACTTCAATGGTTTCATCTTTGGGTTTTTCAGTTTCAATTTCTTCAATTTCTTTAGTCTGTCTTGCCTCTTCGACATGTTCAACTTCAGAGATTTTACTTGGCTTTTTTATTTCAATTTGGATTGTTTCTTTCTCCAATATAGTGACATCAAATTGAGGTGCCTGAACCTCAACTTCAGTAATCACCTCTTTACTTGGAGTTTCAATCATCTCTTTTTCTTCCATCACCTCAGAAACCATTTTCTCTACAACTGTGACACTCTCTTCTGATATCTGTGTGATCTCTGTCACAGGCTTTTCTTTAGTAACTTCAATCTCAACTTCTGTTGGAATCTCAACCTTGATTTCATCAACCTCTTTCACTATAGATGGCTTTTCTGCTTCCTTTTCTACTATTTCTCTCATTACTTCAACAGTTTCATCTTTGGGTTTTTCTGTTTCAAACTCTTCAACGTCTTTGGTTTCTGTTATCTCTACAACATGTTCAACTTCAAAGACTTTACTTGGTTTGCTCAAGTCAATTTGGACTATTTCTTTTTCTTTAGTGGTGTCTTCAACATGTGGTTTCTCAGCTTGAACTTCAGTGATCTCCTCCTTACTTGGAATTTCAGCGATCTCCATTTCCTCCTTCACCTCAGCAATTGCTGCCTCCACGACTATGATAGTCTCTTTTCTAGAATCAGTGATCTTTGTTACACTCTGCTCTTCCGTGATATCAATTTCAACTTCTGAAGTTATTTCACCCTCAACTCCTTCAAACACTTTCACTAAAAATGGTGTTTCGTCTTCCCTTTCTATTGTCTCTCGGATTACTTCAATTGTTTCATCCTTTGATTTCTCTGCTTCAACTTCCTCAACTACTTCAGGTTTTTCTTCTTTGATCTCCTCCTCCAAGAACAGCAGTACCTCAGATGGTTTTTTCTGCACAACTTCAATCCTTTCTCTTATAATTTCAATTACCTCAGCTTCTGGTCTTTCTTTTTCAATTTCCTCCTTTTCTTCAGTCTCTTCAGCAGTGATTCTCTCAGTAATTTCTTCCACCTTTGTCTCCATTTCTGTTCTAGCAACTTTTGTCTCAACCCTGAATGTTGGTTTCTCTTCTTCAATCATTTCAACAACTTGTGGTGCAGACTCAATCATCTCTTCTTTTTCTTCTGGAAGTTCAGTTATGGTGAGTTGCTCTCTCTGTGAGATGACTATCTCCACTTGAGGAGCTTCGACTTCGTTGTCCTCCACATGTTCTTTTGTGACATCAATAGTCTCTCTGTATGTTACAAGAGTCTCTGTCTTTTGTGGCTTGATCTCAATTTTGATTTCTTCCATCTCAGGTTTGTGTTCTATCTTGCTCTCAACAAGTTCTGGTCTTTTTTCCACTTCAATTGTTTCATGGAAGGTCTCAGTAACTTCTGTTGGAATACTGACTTCAAATTCAATACTAGGTCGCTTTTTCTCCAAGGTTATTTCTTCCTTAACAATTTCAGTGTCTTTGGCTGTAACTTCAAAGGTTACTTCTGTTGTCTTGTGTGGTGCTAAAGTTACAACCTCCTTGACTCTGGTTTCTTCCTTTTCAGAAATGGAGATCTCATCCTCCTCTGGCTGCACATCTGAGGATGGCACACTTGATGCTGTAATCAAGCAAAATTCAAAGTAAAGATCATATTTGAAATTTACTTAAGAGAAAAACACTAACAAGTTGCATAAAGGAAGCACCAAAACTAATTAAAGTTTTAAGAAAAATGTCAGAAAATAATGAAAATTTTATATCAGCATGTTAAGTTGATATCCATAATCTATCATGAAGGACTGAATCTTCAAACCAACCAACATTTTTAACAATAATCAAGCCATAAACAACATAATGCCAAAAAAGCAATGCCTACTGAATCTGGTTATGCACATGTAAAATTCTCTTGTCAATTAAGTAGCACACTTTTAGAAGGGTCCCTACCACAAATACTAATTCATCCAATAATACTTGGTGCATGGCAGTGAGCATCTGCAAGAACGATCTGCTATTAGAATGAAGTTCAGATATTAGAAAATCTTTCAGTAATTTACACATTTCATCAGTATCATATACATGACCAAACATGAAATGCAATTTGAATAATGATTAAAAAGATTATAAACTGCCACTATCCATTGCTTTACAAACAAATTACACAGAACCATTGAATCACTACTTACGGAGCACTGTAATGTAAGCTGATGTAACAGCTAAACCAACATCATTGACTGCCTCGACATAGTACTCCCCTTCATCTTCCAAAAATACCTCTCTGATGGTCAGGATGCTGCGACCTTCCTGAAAGATGATTTCAATGTCTGGTGATGGCAACAACTCTTCATCATCAATAAACCAGTTAACAGTGGGGATGGGATATCCTGTTACAATCACCTCCATTACAAGGGTCTGTCCTTCTATTATGGTCATCTCTTGTAGTTGTTTGATGAAGACTGGTACCTGCCTCTCAAAAACTGATACCTCCTTGACTGTAGTTTCCTCCTCCTCAACAATGGCAATGGTCTCCTTGAAAGTAACCTTTGGTCCTGGAGCCTCAATTTCAAGTGTGATGTCCTCCTTTGGAGCAACTTTGGCCACAGTCATGGAAGCTTGTTGATCCTTTGGTCTCACTTCTGTTGTAACTGTTTCTCTGAATGTTTTTATGACCTCAGGACCAGGTGCTTCGAGCTCAAGAGTAATTTCTAGTTTAGGGATAATTTCAACCCCAGTCATTGATACTTTCCTGTCCTTTGGTCTATCCTCAATCTCAGTGGTAACAGTTTCTTTGAAGGTCTTGATTACCTCAGGTCCTGCAGCCTCAAGAAGGACCTCAACTTTTGGGCTTAGTTCAACTCCAATCATGGATATCTTACTGTCCTTTGGTTTTGCTTCCACCTCTGTGGAAACAGTCTCAGTGAAGGTTTTAGTTACTTGAGGTTGTGCTTTGACCTCAATGGTTACCTCTTCTTTTTGAGTTATTTCAAATCCTACCAATGACACAGCTTGTTCAGTTTCTTTTGAAGCGATGTTAATTTCTGCCTTATAGGTTTCTTTAGGTATTGTTTCTTCAGAAATTTCTACTGTAATTTTTTCTTTTGGTTTCTCTTCCTCTTCTATTTCAAGTTCAACAATTTCCATTGGTTTGGCCTTTGCCAACTCCACTTGAGACTCTGTTACCTCCAGCTGATCAGGTGTTCCTAGAACAATCTCAACAACATCGGGTTGTTCTACCTGTTCCTCCATTACACCAACTTTATATTGCTGTGCTTGTTTAGTTTCTTGTTTTACAACTTCTTCCAAAATGTCTATAACTTCAATCTTGTACTCTGGAGTACCTAAGACTTCAGTTACTTCTGGTTTCTCCTCAATTTCTTCCTTTACCTCAATTTTGAATTCTTCTGTTTGTCTAGCTTCTGTTTTTTTTAGAGCTGATTCAATCTCACTTGGCCGGGTGGTTTCTTCTATTGCTACAGTAACAACTGTAACTTCTGTTTCTGGAACCATTTCTTCTTCAACAGGAGCTTTATATTCTTGAGGATATTGCACCATAAGTACTTTGACATCTTGTGTAACCTCTTGTGGTTTGGTGATATCCTCCTCATCTTTTGTAACTTCTGTAATGGTCGTTTCCTCTACAATTTCAGGAACTATCTCAGTCATGTATTCTTCAGTTGGTTGTGTCTCAGGCTTTGTCAAATCAATGGCAGTATCCTCTGGCATGGTTATCTCAGTTTCAACTTCTGCTACTTCAGCTACCTCTGCCTGATCAAACTTTTCTTCTGATATTTCCGTTTTGTATTCCTCTGGTAGCATGGTCTCTGGCTTAACAACTTGAACAGACACCTCTTCTGGTTTGGCCTCATCAGTAATGACTGCAAATACCTCAGTAACTTCTGGTTTTTCCTTTGCCTCTACCTCAACCTCAGCTTTGTATTCTTGTGGTTGTTTAGCCTCTGGTTTCTTAAGCTTGATTTTAACCTCTGTAGACTGGGTTGTTTCCTCTTTAGCTAGAGTCACTAATGTAATTTCTGCTTTTTCAACAGTTTCTTCTAGCAATGGGGCTTTAGATTTTTCAGGATGTTCAACCTCAGAGACTATAAGATCAAAAGCAACCTCCTGCTGGTTCATGGTGTCTTTCTCAATTTCTGTGACATCTGTAACAGTAGTCTCTTCAATGGATTCATGAACTGTCTCACTCCTGTATTCTTCAGCTGATTGTGTCTCTGGCTTCGTCAAATCAATGGTGGTATCCTCTGGCTTGGTTACCTCAGTTTCAACTTCAGCTACTTCAGCTATTTCTGCCTGGTCAACCTTATCCTCTGATGTTTCTGATAGGTATTTTTCTGGTAGTTTGATCTCTGACATAGCAATCTGCACAGATACCTCTTTTGTCTTGGCCTTGTCTTCTGGGACAACAGATACTTCAGTAACATCTGGTTTTTCCCTTGTTTCTACCTCAATCTCAGTTTTGTATTCTTCAGGTTGCTTAGCCACTGGTTTCTTAAGCTCAATTTCAACCTCAGTAAGCTGTGTGGTTTCTTCTCCAGCAGAAGACACAAACACAACTTCTGTTTCTTCAACATGTTCCTCTGACACTGGAACCTCTGACTCCTCAGGATGTACAACATCAGATATTCCGAAATCAAAAGTAACCTCTCTTTGTCTTGCTGTGTCTTCCTCAATTTCTGTCACATCTGTGGCAGTGGTCTCTTCAACGGTCTCAGGAACTGTCTCAGTTCTGTATTTTTCAGAAGATTGTGATTCTGACCTTGCTAAATCAGTAACAACCTCCTCTGGTTTGGTTGCCTCAGCTTCAAATTCAGCTACTTCAGATACATCTGTATGTTCAAATTGTTCTTCTCTGATGTCTGTTTTGTATTCTTCTGGCAGTTTGGTTTCTGACTTACTGACTTCTAATACCACCTCTTCCAGGTTTGCCTCATCAGTTGTGACAGCAGAGACATAAATAACCTCTGGTTTCTCTTCTTTCTCAGCAACAACATCAACTGTGTACTTCTCTGGAGATTTTGCTTTGGGTTTGGTCAGTCTCATAGGAATTTCCTCTGGTCTAACCATGTCTTCTCCTACAGTAAATTCAGAAACTTTTGGTTGCTCTTCTTTCTCTTCCTCAATTTCTGTCTTGTATTCCTGTGGCTGTCTTGTTTCAGGTTTGGTCAAATCTACAATAATTTCTCCAGGTTTTACACTATCACCTTCCACCACTGTTACATCAGTGACTTCAGGTTTCTCAATAGCTTCTGTGACATATTCTGTTTTGAATTCTTTGCCTTGTTCAGGTATAGGTCTCTCCAATTCAATTTTTTCTTCAGATGGAGCAATAACCTCCTCCTCTCGAAGTGTGACATCAGAGGTGTCTTGCTGTTCAACCTTCTCAGTGACTGTATCAGTTTTGTATTCTGAGGGAAATTGAATTTCTGTTTCGACATATTCCTTTGACACATCTTCTGCTTTAGCTAAATCAAGAACAGCTGCTGCAAAAGCTGTTACTTCAGGATGTACAATCACTTCAGCAACTTCCTCTGTCTTGAACTCCTCAATTCCAGCCGCTGGTTGGCTCAGTGCTTGCTGTTCCACTGAAGGAGTAGCTTTCTCCTCCTTGTCAGGGATGACCTCAGAGACTTCAGCTTGTTGAACAGACTCCTGAACAATATCAATTTTGGATTCTTCTGGTTGCTGAAATTCTGGTTGCTCAAATTCAAGTTCCTTAGAAGGTAATACTGCCTCCTCTTCAGCAGGTTGTACATCAATTATCTCTTGTTCCTCAGCCTCCTCTTCAACAGCTACCGCTTGAAACTCTTGAACTTCACTTGACACTGTGGTCTCAGCCTGTTTATGGATGGATAAAACAGCTCGTCACATAGCAACATGATAAACACTCATAATTGTTTAACAATTCTAAATTTATGAACCATAATTAGAAATTTTCCAAAATAATTTGTATGTTAATACAATTACAGACTTATTGGGTATATACATCAGTACTATCCTTGATTCCTTGAATAGTTGTTCATCTACTATTATACTCACAGAAGACTAAAGTTCATGACAGTCATACTGCTCAACAACAGGCATTTATAAAGAACATGATTAAACTCCCATAGATGCACAGTCAGTACAAAATCAAAGTACTTATAATACTGGTGGATTAGTTGGTTAAATGATACTAATTTATCTGGTGCCTAATGATCAGTGTTCAGTGCCTGGTGACTGACAGTTACTATCACTTGACACATCACATTGTAACCAGACTGGTGACATATACGTGGATACTGTCAGCTGACACACTAACAAGGAATCCTACATGTCTGGTCAGGCAATGTCCATCTTATTAGCAAATATCTTGCAAGAAAAACGAGACTATAACAAACAATATCCTTTCAATTTAAAACCCAAGCATAAACAAGACTGCTTATAAGATGCATGCAAATATGACATTATTCTGATTTTTGAAAACAAACTAAGATATTAGACAGAGATGTTTTTTATTCTAGACCTCTATTTTACTAATTGGATAAGGGAATAATCTCATTGGACTGGAAACAACTACCAAAAGAAGATACAGCAACACAAATATAGTAGGTTTTGTATAACTACAACTAAAATATAATTTTAATACTGATACTGCATTAGACCATGTATTTTTTCTTTAACAATTACATTGTAACAGGATTAATTTGTGCAGATTTAGTGCCACTTTACTTGCCTGTTCAGCTTGGGCTTGAGTAACTTCCTGTGGTACATCCACAGTGATCTCTGCTGCCTCCTCCTCTTCCTCAACCTCAGGATGTGGATGTATGTGAGAAGAGATCTCACGCCTCCTCTCTTCCTGGTGCTGGATCTCTTCCTCCATTTCCTCCTGTAACATAAATTGTTGCAGAAGTGACCTGTATCAGGGCTTGAATTAAAAATTTGCAATCTCACATAAAGTTAGGTAACTGTGGAAAATTTGATTTGACATGTTAAGCTCTTAAGTGCTGCATTTTCTAATGACAGCAATCCAACCATTTTTTTTTATCTTAACAAAATCAGATGCATAATTTCATGAATGTAAAATCAAGCTTGGTATTGATTCCTTTTCCTTTTGAATAGCTGCTTAGCATACAATACTTTGTATTAACCATTATCTGCTGATAAACATAAAACAGACGAGTGAACAACTATTATGTTTTGTATATGTAAACAATATTATTGGACTTTACCTAAAAAATTGCAAATATGACAATTGTTACAATCTGTAATGCTTGTGTTTTTGTATGATGGTCAATCACAAAATATGTGTCATGTATTATGCTGAAGATCATGTCAAATTAAAATGGGTGTTCCAGTTACACATGTTGTTGAAACTTCCAATTAGTGAAATGCTTTATTATCTTTTCATTTTTAAGCAATCTTTGAAAGTCAAAAGGTCAAAACAGGACAGTGATGACCATTGATAAAGATGACTGCTACACATACTGAGCTTACCTGCTTGAAATGAATGAATAATGGATATATTTCATAGTGCTAAGGGCCTGTTAATTTTAAGGTAGGTCTATTTTATCGGAAGAATGATTGTCAAATTTTAGTATTTAATAAACTGAATCCTGGTGTGTACAGGACTGCAAGTATACTTCTGTTTAGTGAAGTAGACTTGTGTTTGCATAAAGTTTATTTTATAAAAAAAAAACAACAAACTGCCAAGTTAATATCGAAATTCAAAATATTTTAATGTTTCATAAAAGTCTGAATTTTTAAATGGTCTCTTTAATAATGGACATATATAACCTTACAAATTTTATGCCTTTTGAATCACATTCATTTACATTTCATAAATGAGTCAGCTATGAAGAAATAGCTATTACAAAACAAAAAAAAAAACAATATCTTCTACAGCTTACTTTTGGAACTATTCAAAGTAATGAAAAATAAATTTGAGGCAGACTTTAGTTTTGTGTCTATTCAAAGTAGACATTACTTGGATGCCAGTAAAGACAGACATTGAGATAAGTCTGATCTTGCATAAGCCCTGTCAATCATAAATAATACTTTTAATTTCATGAAAATTTTTGGATATTAGTCAACTGAATATCTTGTAAACAATGCCCTCCATTACCAAATTATGCTTTCAAAACTTTGCGTCTGTCTGAATAACTACTTTACTAACCTTGAGTCCAGAGAAGACTGAGGTAAGTCGATCCTGTAGCTGTTGCATCTCTTCAAGGACCTGTTTGCTGGCAGAAACCTCAGTGTCCGAGTCAGGCATTCTGTGGGGAGACTGTGTGTCCAGAGAGGACATCATGGACTCGGATGCTTCCTCACTGTCGGGTACATACTCGTAAGCTGTCAACATAAACACTGTGCTTGTGAAATTTATAACAGGAGTTGAATTTAAGGTTGTCCATATAACTTTGTAGCTGTGAAATTAATAACAGGGTATAAATTTAATGCTGTTACAATAAACTCTAGTTCTGGCATTTATGAGTTGAATTTTACTCATGCACACTTGACAAATGTAACTAAACTGTAGTAAAAGTTGGCTGAAAACTTAAGCTCTTGGTTCATTTTCAAAGTGCTGCATTTGCCAATGATATATTGTAAATCATTAATAAAACACCTTTTTATATATATTTCTGCAAACACTGTTACAGAATATCAAAGAAATAAATATAAGCTTACGTGGCCCTTATTCCTTTAGTGGGAGTTAAGGAGTTTTGCAGTAACCATTACAAGCACACCATGGTATAAACAGTATGTTTTCAAGGAATAGCAGTAGTTCTTTTGCATGCCAAACATTTAATTTATGAATGGAAATATTTACACAATATTATTTGACATTACATCTCATCTGTTATTATTCTTAAGTCTTGCAATGCTTGTATTGTTGCAGGTCAATCTCTAATTGCTGTATTGAATATCATAATGACCATCATGTACAAACAAGATGCTTCTTCATTATACAAATGTTGCTAATTAAAACTGAAAGTCGGTGAAACACATATTTTTGTTTCTGTAGGTCAAAATTTACAAACTTAGACATTGAAACTCCAATCACTAAGACATATTACACTGAGCAATCAAAGAACCTGTCTAATGGACATAAGAGTATTAATACATCACTAAAATGTCAATACTGATTAAAATAATTTTTACCAAGCTGGTTACTAAACAAGACTTTATATTGCCAGTGTGCAGTCTTATAAATGAAGAGAAAAACAAAACGAATTAAATCAACATGGCATATTTTCTGTATTGTAATTATTTGCAACTGGCCATTTGAACAATCATTGATATGAATCATTTGTGATGCTTCGACTTTAATGATATCATGAAGTACAAAACTATTTATCATATTCTATAAAACTATCAAGAAGGATTTGAACTTTAAAGATTATAGTTTGAATTTCTACAAAAATTCCTTTTTACATGTGCTATATAAAATGTAGATCAGCAAATTCAGTATCTCAATTAAACAAAGAGGAAAGTGACTGGCCAAAATGTCAACCCGGATAAATGGGTACCTACCCGTTGATAATAATCCGGGTAAATAAATTTGGCAGCTAGACAGAAGTTCGGGTAAATAAATTTGGCTGCTAGACACAAGTCCGGGTAAATAAATTTGGCAGCAAGACACAAGTCAAAAATTGAAAAAGGAAAACAAAAACAACATGTTTCGAAGTTAAAATCAAAGACATCAAAAGGAAGGGAGACACATAATAACAATTACAGTTTGAGGTTCATATTGTGTGACTATTGGCTGTTATTGTGTGACTATTGGCTGCTGCACATTTATTCATCATTAGACCACTTTCTAATGTCCTTATTTTCCATTCATAGTAACTATACATGTTAGAATAATTTTAATTGCAGATCCATATAAATAGCAAAAGTAAATGTACATTTTCTTTTACAGTTTTCCGTAATTATAGCAAGCAATACATAGAATGGTTATTTTTATGCTCAGGTTATCCTTTGTGCCAGTAACATTAGTAACAATTGCGCTTATACCTCTCTTGGAGGTTGTTATGTATGAACCTATAACAACGCGATTCAGGTTCACATTTAATACAATTTCCCTTCGATCGGGTACCTAGAAAACCAATTGTTAGGACTGACAGGTATCTGGTATTAGTTTCCTAAAATTTTGACATTTCTAATGACTGGAAGGTTGGGATTCAACGTTCAGAAACAAAATATTCCCTGAAAATGTCAGCAATCCCATCTACAAAGGTCTTCATAAAAATGGCCTAATGAACTTAGGCCATGAATTTATACAAACTGATTGAGGATCTCTCAAACAACAAACTGATATGAGATTCTCCCCAACTACAAATCGATCTACATTCTCTCCAAATACAAACTGATCTAGAATTTCTCCAAATTTATCTAGGTTCTATCCAACCACAACTTAATCTAGGTTCTCTCCAACTTATTGCTCTAGGTTCAATCCAATTACAAACTGATCTAAGATCTCTCCAATTACAAACTGATTTTTCCAAATACAAACTGATCTAGGTTCTCTCCAACTACAAACTGATCTAGGTTCTCTCCAACTACAATCTGATCTATCTTCAATCCAATTATGAAAGATAAGAGGTTCTCTCCAATTACATATTCAGTAAATGGATTTTGAAATTAGAAACTGGCCTAGCTTCAATCCAACTACAAACTTATCCTGGTTCAATCCAACTAATAAATGACCTAGGTTTGATCCAACTTCAAACTAATTTAGGTTCAATCCAACTACAAAATGGTCTACTACAAACTGATCTAGGTTGAATCCAGTTAAAAACTTATCTAGTTTCTCTCCAACTATGAAATGATCTAGGTTTTCTCCAACTATAAACTGATATAGGATCTCTCCAAATAAAAAATGATATAGGTTCAATTCAATTACAAACTGACCTAGGTTCTCTCCAACTACAAAATGATCTAGGTTCTCTCCAACCACAAACAGATCTAGGATCTCTAAAGCTACAAACTGATCAATGTTCTCTCCAACTACCTACTGATCTAGGTTCCATCCACTTACAAACTAAATTAGGTTCTCTACAGCTACAAACTGATCTAGGTTTCATTCAATTACAAATTAATCTAGGTTCTCTCCAACAAGAAATTGTTTCAGGTTTGATCGAACTATAAATGACCAAGCTTCTCTCCATCTACAAACTAATCTAGGTGTGATCCATTACAATCTGATAATAGGTTGATACTCCAATAATGTATTCTGTAAATGAATTTTGAAATTGTTTTATCATTTACAATCATCATGGGTTTGGTGTCAATCCAGAAGCAAAATAAAAACCATATTTTAGAAGGATAATATATCCATTTTGTGTTCTGGATCCTAAACGTTTTGATAATCAATGAAGGAATTGTTGTAGTAAATCCTTTCTTTGCTACAGCACATCCACATTAAAATAATCTTTTCAAGCCTTGAAACTGATCAGTTATTATTTTCTGCAAGCAAATTCAATCTTTCTACATATGGATAATCCAAGTCCTTTTAATACACCCAGAAAAGGAAAAGTGCACATATTCTTTATCAACATGCTTGTAATTTGGTGTATGCCATTTTATAAAAAATAGATGATGGATTATAAAACTTGAAACAATTATTGACTATGTGCATTAAGAAAACGACAACTACACATCAAACTCACATTCTACTTCCAGAGTGGCTCTGGTAATAGCCTTGCCAAGTGGGTTAGTGGCTTCACATCTGTACTCTCCTGCATCTTGAGGGAAAACTTCCACAATCAGCAGGGTACAAGTACCTGATTCAGTGTCATATGTCAATCTAAAATCCTGGTTTTCTGCAATAGGTTTGTCGTCATGGAACCAGTAGATATCAGGCATGGGTGATCCAGTGACCTCACAACGGAATTTAGCCTCCTCTCCATCCATGACTTTGAGAGAGGTTAATCCCCAAACAAATTCAGGAGCACCTTCAACAGTTTCAAAGCTATCAAAGATCTCCTCTGTTGTAAGTGCTGTAAGTTCAGCCTGTTTAGGAATTTCAGGTTTTTGTTCTTTTGGTCTTGTTATCTGAAACTGAACTTCTTTAAGTTCCTTTGGTTTTCCTTTCAAATCAAGGGTAACCTCTGCTTTGTGAGTTTCCTCTAGAGATATTTCTATCACTTCCTCTACAAGCTCTTTCTTCTCTTCTAATACTTCCACCTCCACTTGCTCAGTGACCTGTTTTTCCTCTTTTGGTTTTGTAGAAATCTGGAGCTGGACTTCTGTTACTTCTTGAGGCTGTCCTTTCAAATCAAGAGTAATTTCTTCCTTGTGAGTTTCTTCTGGGGATATTGTTATTGATTCAACAACAAGTTCCTTCTTCCCTTGTGTAATTTCAACCTCAAATTTCTCAGTGACATGTGGTTTTTCTTTTCCTGGTTTTGTTGTAATCTGTAGTTGTACTTCAGCTAGTTCCTGAGGTTTTTCTTTCAAATCAAGTGTAATCTCCTCTTTATGAGTGTCCTCAAGTGTTGTCTGGATCTCCTCAGTAGTCACTACCATCTCTGCATATTTTTGTGCTTCTGGTACAGGAACTTCCAATTGAACCTGAACAGGTTTCCTCTCAATATCAAGAGTGACTTCTTCTTTATGGACTTCTGCTGATTCAGGAAGTTCAAAAGTGATTTCTTCACTCACCGCTGAGATCTGATCCACATGTCTTGTTACTTCAACCTCTGGGACTTCTATCTCAGAATCCATTTGAATCATTATCTCAACCTCTTCAACTGGTCTTTCTTGAATCTGAAGGGTTGCTTCCTTTCTCTCTGGGGCAACTTCTTCTGCAATATGAACAACTTCTTTGACAACCTCAGTTACTTGTTCTATTTGCTTCACTATCTCGGTGATAGGTGCTCCTTTTGGTATGATTTCTAATGTGAAAGACACATCTTCAGTTGGCTTCTCTTCTGTTTGCACAGTGATTTCCTCAACTCGAGTTTCTGTGGATTCTGGAAGAGTGTGTGAGGTAACCTCTGTAACTTCAGTTGTGTCAGTCTTGGTAATTTCTTCTACAATAGTGATTTCCTTTTCCTGGATATCAATTGAAAACTCTATCTCTTCCTCTGGCATCTCCTCAACCTTCAGTGTAATTTCTTCTGGCTGAGCATCTTCTATCTCGGGAAGATGGATGACTTCTGTAACAGTCTCTGTCTCTGAGATATGCTCTGTCTCTCGTGTTTCTTCAGTTTCTGCAACTTGCTTCTCAGAAGGTTGAATCTGAAGAAGTAGCTGAACCTCTTCTTGGGATTCTCCTTTGGTATCAATGGTAAATTCCTCTTTATAGGTCTTCCGTGCCTCTGGTATTCTTTCCTGTATTACTGTCTTCTTGGTAACCTCTTCAATTCTGGTAACTTCTGGAACCTTTTCAATTGGCACTTCAGCCTTCTTTTCTTCAGGCTTCTTCACGACTTCAATGGTTTTCCTCTCTGTAATTTCTAACACTGTTTCAGGGGCCCTAGTTTCAACCTCTGGTTTGGGCTTGACAGTAATTGTCTCCCTTTCTGTCACCTCTTCAGGCTGAAGGGGTGCAGGAGTTTCAGACTCTATTTGGGTAACCTCTATTGTCTCTCTCTCAGTGACAATAGTGGGTTGTTCTGGAGCTTCAACTTCTACTTCAGCTGTGACTTCCTCCTGAAGAGGTTTCTCCTCTTTTACTTGTACCTCAAATATCAACTTCTTAGGCTTATCTTTGATATCAAGAGACACTTGCTCAGCAAGTTCTTTCCTGATTTCAGTGGTGATAAGTTGGGTCTCTCTCTTAACTTCTTCTGTGAATGAAAATTCCATTTGGACATCTTTTGGTTTTTCTTCTTCAGGAACCTTCTTTTGTTTCTCTTTAATAATTACATCTTTGGCCTCCTCAATTTGTTCATCAATAGGTCTTGAAACCTCTACCATGACTTCAGACTGCAGTGTAGATGTTGTTACTTCAGAGACAGGAATGAATATTTCAGTCTGTTTTGCCTTCTGTTGCATTGTTGCCTCCTGTATTTCTACCTCAATTCTCTGTGTTGGTTTTCTAACCTCTTCAATGGTTATCTCCTTTGTTACATCAGTCATCTTCTCTTTTGGTAAAGTGACATGAAATTCAACCTCTTCTGGCTGAGTGTCCCTTGCAATTTCTATTGTCATTTTGTGTGATTCTATGGGCCCTTCTTCTTCAAGGGCTGCCACACGAATGTCTTTTATAATTGAAGTAGTTTTCTCCGATACTCCAGACAGGAAATCTTCTGGTTTAGGTTTCTCAGGAACCTTGACAGTCAATGAAATTGGTTGCATATCTTCCCCTTTTCTGTAAGTCACCACAGTTTTTCTAACTTCATCACCTTCAATGACTTCAGGCACCTCCGGCTGCTCCAATATGTCACTAGTGACCTGAATATAGGTGGTTGTCTCATGTACAGCAGTGGTGGTTGTCACAACAACTGATGTAGATGGTACAGCAACTGTTGTCCTAGGAACTTCAAAGTGGATTTCTATTGGTTGCTGCTTCTGAGGTTTTCCTTCAACTTGGATTGTCTCTGTAAAATTTGTCTCTTTCGGCATAACAAGCTGTTTTGGTTTTTGATCAATTGTAATTGTCTGGGTATATCTTGATTCTTCTGTGACCACAGGCACAGGTTGTGGCTGGAGATGAACTGTCTCCGTAAAGCGAGTCTCTTCTACTTTGTCTGGTTTTCTATCATGCTGAATTTCAATAGTTTCACGGAATTTCTCTTCTGCTGGAACTTCCTCTTCTGGGCCTACAAAAAAACAGGAACAAATGCCTTACATATCTATGTCGGTGTTGTACATCTGTGTCAATTCAATTTTATTGGATTCCTTTATTGCAGAAGTATTGTGAGGTATTTAAGTTTGGTATATGCATGTTAGTATTTTTTTTTCCAAAGAATTTATATCTTGCTGCAAAATCAAAAAAGTATTCTCATTTGCAATTGAATGTCAGACTGGTACCATTTTCATTTAGGGCACTTTACATATCACTAGAAGTCTTTTGGAGCAAATTCCATGTTATAATGATAGCCCATTCTGGGGAAGTACTGACAACACAACTTTCACTAGTCATCATGGTAGCTATACTGGTTGTCACTGGCAACCATTTTAACTTAAGATCAACAGGTGAAAACCCCATGTTAACATAGTATTCCATTCTGGAGTCGAGGTAAGGGTAAGTTAGCATTATTTTCAAGCTAGCAAAAATGGTAGCCTTATTGAGGGTTGATTATTTTCATTTAAAACAAAGTATCAGAATTTGTCTGATGAAAATCAAAGTCAAAGTGTCTGTCCCTTTAAGTTAAATCAAGATTTTCAAGATGGCCACACACTCGATGTCAGATCATTAGCATTTTAATTTAAGCTCAACAAATTCTTATGAGAAGTCTTTAAATGAAAACCACCTAGTGATATGACTATTTATTCAGAAGTAGTGATAACAAGATGTTCAAGATGGCCACTGAGGTAGCCATATTGACCCCAAATCGAAACTATTTTCTTTAGGTGCAACTAAACATCATAGGAGGTAAAAGCATGTAAAAATGTGAAGAAAACTCCAGATGACTGTTTAAGAGGAATTAAAAATAATTTCAAGATGGCCACTCTATTGGCCATAATGGATGCCCATGTTTACTCAAGTCAAAAAAGACATCATTAGAAGTTATTAGTGAAAACTTCATGTTACTATGACAGTCCATTCTGAATGAGTAGCTGTAACAATATTTATTGGATGACAGATCATTTAAGACCAACTGGATATTGCAAGTCTTTGGTGAAAACCCTACATCAGTATAACTTTTGTTGACTAGTTACAATCAAGAGATTTTCAAGATGGTTGCCTTTGTGGCAATATTGTATTCAGGACAAACAAGACACTATAAGAAGTCTTTTGTTGAAACCCCAAAGCCAATATGACCATGTATATAGAATGAATAGTGATAATATAAGATTTTCAAGATGGCCACTGGACCACAGATTGGCAACATTTTTATTTAGGAGCAATAGTCCTCATTAGTGTTTTAGTTTCAACCCTATGTTTATAAAACCATCCATTTAGGACAAACAGCAATAACAAGATTTTCAAGATGGCTACCATAGTGACCATACTGGATGTCAGATCTACAACATTTTCGTTTAGCACAAACTAGACATCATGTATATTTATGCTGATATGACCTTCCTTTCTGAAGAGATAGCAATAATACAATTTTCAAGATGGCTGCTGTTGTGGCCATATTGGAGGGGTGAGTTGCAGTTTTCATCAAAGACCAACTAGACCTGGGATGAATGTGTGTGTAAATTTCATGGCAATCCTCCAAGTGGTTTTGGAGAAGTAGTAATGAGAAACATGAACTAACGATGGACAAAAGACAAACCCATAAGTCTACAACCAGTACAGCTAAGAATATATGTATAATTTTCATGACAATGAATTTTGGTTAAGGAGGGGTGGATACTTTTCTTCTGTTCTTCTGGTGAATGTGAATGCACTACATCATTGACATCAGAACTCTTTAACTACATACAAAATGGGCACGTTTTCTATGTCTCACCTCAAATCCTTCCATTCAAGAGCAAATATTTTTTCCCATGTTTAACAGTAATTTGAACACTTTACTGACTTCATGCCAAGGAAATAGGAGCTAAATATCTTTCCCAAGGTACTGAGCCCAGGAACCTTAGATTACAAGCTTCATGCTTTACCAGTTGAGCAATTACCCCAGTTGGGACAATCATTACTACTTCTGCATCAGATTTATGTCCTGCTTTTCTTACTTCTTTTTGAGCAGTACATTCCAATAAAAGCTAATTAACCATCCCATGCCAATGCCCACCCTCCAAATCGATGTGATGCATGAGATACATTGTTGTCCTTGATATCATGAAGCCTAAGGAAATCCTGCAATGTGTACACTTCAAATTTTATTCTAATGCAAGCTCAAGAATTTGAAACATTTTGCATTGAAACATTTGGCAAATATGAACCTTAAATTGTAACTAGAATTTGGGTTTTTTCAATGAAATAATACTCAAAATTTTCAATGGCAATAACTCTGTGTGTGTGTGTGTTTGTGTGACTGAGAGCACCTAATTTTCATTCAGCTGCAAAGGGAAAGATTGTAAGGTCTGGCTGCTGATATTAGTACTGTATAACTGTAAGGACTGGCTGCTGGTATTAGGACTGTATGCTTTTAAGGAATAGCTGCTGGTATTTGGACTGTATACTTTTAAGGAATATCTGCTGGTATCTGGACTATACTTTTAAGGAATAGCTGCTGGTATTTGGACTGTATACTTGTATGGAATAAATGCTGGTATTTGGACTGTATACTTGTATGGAATAGCTACTGGTATTTGGACTATATACTTGTAAGGAATAGCTGCTGGTATTTGAACTGTTTACTTTTAAGGAATAGATGCTGGTATTTGGACTGTATACTTGTAAGGAATAGCTGCTGGTATTTGGACTGTTTACTTTTAAGGAATAGATGCTGGTATTTGGACTGTATACTTGTAAGGAATAGCTGCTGGTATTTGGACTGTATACTTGTAATGACTGGCTGCTGGTATTTGGACTATGTTATTATAAGGACTGGCTGCTGCTATTAGGACTGTATAATCGAAAGGACCGGCTGCTGGTATTTGGACTGTATACTTGTATGAACTGGCTGCTGGTATTTGCACTATGTAAATAAAAGAACTGGCTGCTGTTATTAGGATTTGAACTAGTAAGGACTGGCTGCTGTTTTTAGGACTGTACACATGTAAGGACTGGCTGCTATTTTAGGACCACATCCTTGTAAGGACTGGCTGCTGGTTTTAAGACTACATAACTGTAAGGAGTGAATGCTGGTATTTGGACTATGCTTGTAAGGACTGGCTACCTGTACTAGGACTGTATATTATAAGGACTGGCTTCCACTATTAGGACTGTATAACTGTAAGGACTGGTTGCTGCTAATTTAAATTTAGGACTGTATAACTATAGCTTAAATACAACTGAAAAGGTCTGTGCATACTTGTGATATTTTCAGTGCATCAGTCTGTGAAATCTTACAAAATCTTCTCAGTTGTGAGTAAATTCTTTTCAACCATGTAAAACTGTTGTGAGTTTTGAGTAAATTCTGTTAAAGCACGTTATTTTTACTAAGGTAACAAATGTTAATAGATTGGAAATGTAAACAATGGGTCCTTAAAGTCTATGTTTATCATGCAAGTCGAAGTTTATATAGAATATTCAAACAAATGACACCATCCTTATTACAGTAGCACTTTACCATGCAAATGTCTGAGGCACTGACTTTTGGTTTGGACTTTTTTGACATTAAGAAATTATCAAATTAAAAAATGAAATATCACAATTAAAAGATCTCAACGTTAGAAAGGTATTATTAATCAGTCTTATAATGCATCAGGATTCTTTACAAATATTTGTAATAACAGAATACAGATCAAGTCACATGAGGGCTGTTCCATTAAAACATACATGGGAC
>QKMX01143856.1:0-11285 GCA_003401595.1 Venustaconcha ellipsiformis
TATATATATAGTCTTGTGTTATTAATGTTGTTGCCACTTGCCTGATTTCCTTATCATGTTTGTTTTCGTAAATATTTTCAATGACACAGTCTGACAATTTCATAAAATAATGCGTCCATTATACACATAATTCTATAACTGCCTTCGCTGATAACAGAGGAACTCACCGTAGCAATTTTGACAGATGAACCCACCGTGGAAAAAGGCATGTTACGTAGCTACTTATAAGTCAAATGAAACATCTTCTATTCCTCAAACGTTCCATATCTCTTATTTCTAGCTATATGTTCAAACTGCAGATATGTAGACAATATTGCAACCTTTCCATGTCACATAGTGTCATAAAATGATCCCGTTTAGTAAATATGTTTAAATAAACATAAATTTAAGAACAATTCTAATCTATAAATCACGTCAGAGTAGATCATCTATTCATACGGCAACAAGTGCTGCTGATATTCGTCAAAAACAACCTTATAATTAATGGTCTCTATGTAACAGGTGGCTAATTTCACATTTAACATGTGGACGAATATTGTTGAATGCTCTGCTTGATGTGTTCTATTGGCAAGGAAGATGTTCATTTTGTTAGTGAATGATTTTTAGATGAACAAGGAAAGAGTTGCTAGAGATGGTCTCCAACAAGAACAATTGCTTTACTATATCTAATAACCTCATACGATCGGATGCAAGATTACATTAAGACACAGTTTCCAAGATCTAAATTATATAAACATATATTCTAAGTGAGGTCACAATCAGATCACAAATATGGTTTTCCACGTTGTTATAAGCTCAGTCAGTATCATGCAAGATTTACATCAACTTGAAATTCAAAGGTTATTCGCTGTTGACTAAATTCCGTGATACAAGACCATAGTTCTATTTATTTCAATTTGGATAACAATTGTATCATCATTTGTCTTTCAGAGTAGCGTTAGCATTAGCAAATCAGATGCTATAATACCTCATCAGCATGCGTTATCGAACTTCTAAATCGTGATTATGTAAGGATATATTCTGAATCTGATCAGAATTGGATCAGACACTTGGATGCCGGGATGGTAACAAATTCAGATGCAAGACTACATCGTTAGTTTACATGGATGCCTCTCTTTATCAATCTCGTTCTAGATGTTAATAATATAAGCAAATATTAGACGTTATTTCACAGTCATGTCAGACGTATGGCCTGGAAGTATACATGGACCTCGCTCTTAAACGAAGTCTCCAAGATCTGGGTGATATTATCTCATATTCTTAACTAGACTGAAGAAAACTATAACATTTAAGAACTACAGATTGGCAAGAAGTGTTTATTTGATGGTCGATGGATGATTGATGTCACACTGCAGAAGCAGGGCCGTACCATAAGTTATAAACCAGGTTTTGCTAAGGTGTTGGAAAATTATTGTCACATTAAGGAAATAAATCCTCAGTGACACTGCATGACTAAATGGTTCATTGTTTCCTGTAGGTGTTCAATTAATTTTGAATATAAGCTATTCGTTTTTCATTTTGATTATGCTGTCAATATTTGTAAACTAGTCATTATGTTGCGACCTTATATCCCTAAACGAGGGATGCAGCATGTCATCTATCAAAACTGATATCGAGTATAATGCAATTACAGTTGGAATAAACATTATATCGATGACGAATTTGTGAGGTAGAATGCTGATATACAATACTCTTGTGCATGTAATATTATCCAATCTATGCGAATAGTTCACAATAAATGACCATTTCTCGTGCATTTACTACAATCACAGCAGGGTAAATTTACTTTTCATAGCAATAACGAGTCTGCGTGGTTAAATCAGATATAATGTTCTATTTGGCATTACTATTATTCAAGTACGTGTGCCTTTTCTTTGAACATTATGCGAGACTTAAAAAAAACACGCGATAATGATTGCGTACAGTATAATATAGCAGAATAAAAATCAGAATTATCTGTGTTTCCTGCAAATAGCTGGCATTTGCGTATCACGATATAAGAGGAAAAAATATGTGGATAAAAATTTTCAGGATTGCAAAAATAATTATCTGATCCACCATGCTACTGATACTGCTTCTAAAATGTTCATACATCTGAATATTTAGAAAATGTATTGCCTGTGCTTGCAGAAATTAATACTCATTGTTACTTGCCATAAGGAAGGGCTGAAGAGCAATAAGTGACATGCGTATTCTAATGGAACAAATATAGTTTAAAACTTTAACTTCAGTGTTTGACATATTTCCTTCATTAATGCGAAGAGAACCATAATAGGACGATTCCCAAAGTTAAATGTATTGATTTAAACAATCAGATTGTTAATGGATACCTAAAATACTGCAGATCAGCATTAATTTAAGCAAATATAGTTCCTGCTAGTGTTGCATTACTTTCCTTTTCAGGGAATCTAAAATCCCGAGTCCAAGCTAGTTTTCCCTTTCTCCAACTAATATACCGAATGGCCGCAATTGAAACGAACTTGATCCCAGACTGATTCCTTAGGCATATCCAAAATAAAGAAACAAATATTCCTTTTTTATCCTTGGTCGACTTATGCATTATATTAAATGACATTTGCCATCATCTTCAATTTACAGGCACGTATTGATTTAGAAATTTACACTTTCGCTATAAATTATGTACTCGCAATATTTTTCTTTAATTTATATAGATTGAAACAACATTTTGTACTATGTTTATACTTAAAATGTATATGAAAATTATGACACATTACATGAATAAATAAATTATTTACTACAATTTTGTTTATACAGGCTCATAGTCTGGCCTACTTCTTCGTGCTAATGTTGGTTTTGGTTGTGGCGTATTCCATCGCTTCCCATGCTATATTGTACCCAAATGCTGAATTGAACCTTGCCTCTTTGATAGCTATATTCCGGCGGCCGTACTGGAATATTTATGGAGAACTCATGTTGGAGGAAATTGAAGGTATTGCTCTTTTTATTATTGATATGTCATTTTTGTACAGGCCAGTCCATCCAAACAGATACCTGAGAACTCATATAACCTTACCATACTGTTAAATGAAATATCTCTTACAGTATAGACGCATGGAACAATATAAAGAATATAAACTAGATTTACTACTATGAATTCTGACAGTTTGGACGGATCAGTAGTTGCATAAGCATTGGTCAGAGAACCAAACAATGGTACCAATGTCACTTCATTCTGCCAAACTCTACTGGAGTTTCTTTAAAGGTTTCACTTTATGAGGGTATCATAACGGAAATAGTCGAGACTCTTTCCGCTACCAATGTGATCAAGCGTGTGTTTCCTATATTATATCATTTCTGAAAGTATTATCCAAAATATTAAAATAGGGTTTATGGCGACCGGGAAATTCAGCCATTTAAGACGTCCAAACCGCCACAGTTAACGCCAAGCATACTGTGATTTCTGGCATAACTCGGAATAACGCAGTAAAGATGAAATTAACTTTATTGTATTTCGTGTCATGTATTTTCTAGTTTGTTTCCATAATAGCATATTCTTTGCCCATATTTGAATAAAAAGACATAACGATAACTCTAGTTGAAATTTCATTACCCTTATTTATAACTGTAGTTTCTGCAAAGTAACAGAATTCCAGTTAGGCCAAAGTGTGCTTTTACATTTGTTCCTTGAACATAATGCTGCTTTTGCGATATCAGACAATACTTTCAAATTTTATTAATGAATGTTTTTTAATCGTCGACAGTAGTACTTGTTCCTTTGTTACTCTATACTGTAAACTGGTCACATGGCAAATTGGCCACTGCATTATTGAAAAGTTGTAATCTGCGTTTATTTATGGCCTATTTTTGTCTCGTTATCCAAGCTGTTGCATGTCGCAAAAATTGTCTGTAAATGAATACTGATGACATAAACAGTTGTCATTCAATATATACCTTACAAGTATGCTAACTATCCTTATTAGTTTCCAAATATTTAAAGGCAGGTAAATATATAAAATCGAAATAAAACAATATTTCCTATATTTTCGGAAGGTTCTATGGACTGTACAAATGATGCAGAATTGTATAGAAATGGAACCTATTCTCGCTGTCCAACGGTTTCTGGAAAATATTTTGTACCGGTGCTGATGGGATTGTACATGCTAATCTGTAACATCCTGCTGCTGAACCTGCTGGTCGCTGTGTTCACGTAAATATAACTAGATGCATATAAAATGTTAACTTACCCGCATATTTTACTCCATTTTTATTTAAAGCACCATCTATTGTACCTTTTAACAAATTATAAATGCAATATTTGTATGATATAAGTATGTTCCTCTTCCAATAGATAATAATTGTAAACAAATATACACTAGGGTGGAGGATAATGGAGAAAGCAACATATATGTAGATGGGGCGGGGAATGGAGGAGAAAATGAAATGTCATGTAGGTGAGATAGCATTTAAACAATTACCAGAGGAAGTACCAGAACATTATTAATTAAGCAGGCATGATAACATGTTGGCAAATCAAGGTATAGAGAAAATATAATGTCATTGTTTAATCATAGCACTCGAAAATGATTTGATTGCTTTCCAATCATATTGATCTACGAGGATTTTATTGCAGACTTAAGAATCATTGTCTGACCGTGAAAATGTAAAAATGCAGATATGAAGACCATGTTTATGCTAGTCGGTAAAAATCTGGTTTTCGATGGAATGAAACTTTAATTCAAACCTTAACATGAACAACACAGTCGCAGATCTGCCATTGAATTTGGTGCTTTCCGAACAGACGTCTTCATTGTACAATCCACTTCGAATTTCATTTGAATATCTGGGTGTCGAATCTGCTGACACATTATATGATGTCAGCTGTGTCTAATCGTACCCAGTAGCTTATGCACTATGTGCCAATTTACTGGCATGATTATGTTAGGTATGGATCAGTGGTGAACATAAATTAGGTGCTGATCTGCTAGCACACGTGTTAGCACAAAAGGGTCAGTCAGTGATGTTCAGAATAAGGGTATAACTTACTTGAGCATGATGTGATACTAGATTCGGATTGTTAGTGTTAAGGATACATGATACAATATATAATAGACTTTGTATTCTGAAGGTATATTACGTAGCTTTACGTCTGAATCCATGATTTTCATGATTGAGTGCTGGTACATTTCTTTAATGTTATACGCAGGCCCATATTAGCTTAATCAGATTTGAGTCTTTGGTGTTCAGGATAGAGTGTCAATCTCCTGCACACAACATCTGGGTTAGTGGCCGGCTGCGGAACCATTCAGAGCACAATCTAGGTCTTTGATCTGCTGACACATCATGTATTGTAAGATGTGGAAAAACGTTGTAATCTGCTAAGACAAAATAATATTTCATACCAGGATTTGTGATCTGCTGTAGTATCAAGATTTGGTACGGATCTTCGGGCCCATTATTGTATGTCATAGCTTCGTCTTTAAACTCCTGGAACAATATAAATTGTGTTAAAATAGGATATCTACCAAGACAGAATTTAGGTAGACAAATTATATTACATTAAACATTCTCAGAAAGTGTTTTAAATGTCATCCATGCGTCTCTGAGTCATTGTAAATCAATTTGTCTCAAGATTCCAGGAACAAATCCGAGAATTTACCATCTATACAAGAGCAACATGATTTGAGAGACAAAGTATCTTTGTGCGAACGGCTGCTGAATACCGGTTTTGTTTAATGCATTTACATATTGTTTTCCAAATCGTATATGGTTTCTTGAGCAGAATGGAATGACCTTAAATAATGGGTGTATATTGACCAGTTTTCGCTCATGCCTGTTTTATTGCTATATAGTGGTAAATTTGCATTGCGATCGGGGCATTAGCTGAACTACTTTTAATAGTCAAAATAGTATATATTTCAGTGAAAAATCCATTGTTTGCCATAAACTGCTAAACCAAAAAACAAACGCCCGTTTGAAACATATACCCAATTTCCAAAATCAAATCTACTAAAATGTCTCCAGAATCTGCCTCTTTGCTATTGTAATTGATATATTTTCAACTTTACCCACCCAATCGTAAAACATTAACAAGTTTCTTTTTCAAACATAAAACACAATGATTAATACTCTAAGAATGATTCACTCTCTTTGCCTATAAATACGAACCTCCCAAGCTATAGAACTATATTAAAGTGTTTTGGAGTTTGTAGCACTTAATGTGCTAAAAGGCAATCCGGGCACCTATATGATCTCAGATTAGTGTTTGGTAGCCAATGATGACCAATGGAATAATTGATCAGTTGGTTCTTTTCTTTGGGAATTGATAACACTCTCATTCAGATCTTTACAAGAACTTAAAACTGTCAAATCGATCTCCAAGTTGTAGACAGAGACGTACAAAGCTGATAAATATATAACTGTCTTCCGTATGCATGAACTTGAAATCAAATATGCAAACACTTCTTCAAAGCATCTTTGCTAGCTGTTTGTATCATGATTAATATAGTTTTATTGAATCTACGAACAAGCCAATTTCGGCTTGGATCCACTGATGAGATCTACTCGAACGGTATATCTGAGTGTCAGTCCTGCTCACCGTTCGCTTTTCAATCCTATAACTGTTTCAATTTCCATCATGCACTGAGGAAGATTTTATATTATGAATGTGTATAATTTAAAGAGATCATCACATGTTATATGTACGATTCAAGCTTCAGTCTTCTGGTCTCCTGTTATTTAGCTATAAGCAGGCAGACATGTTCAGTCCCAGAGACCCAGTTTTCTGCTTTCTTTACCTAAATGGGACGGAGAAATAAGATGGAACTTACTTAGAGATACATTACATAATGAAACGTTTTAAATTTAAGTCTTTGGCAAGAAACAAGCTACTCGAAGCAATTGTTTAGCAGAGCAGGTTAGATTTTGGCCAATTTGCTCTCTTAGTAAACATCATTTCTGAAGAAATGATACCATGCTGTGCCGCTTTTCACCAGTTTTGCTGACTTTCGTTTTTTTTTGGAGAGCACTAGGAAGCAAATTCATCGAATCTAACCCTTCATAGTGTCTTGGAGAAGACTCACTCAAGCGACACACATCAAGCCCCTAACATCGCTTTATTTTTTCACAGACCTTAAAGCTTCTGAATGCAAATGCCTTTGCTGTGTTAAAATGGTTTTGATTCATATTACTTACTCTCACCGACTATGAAATTCCATGTCGTTGAAATGACAAATGATTTCAACTGTCGACTAACACTGATTAACCCATAAAACGAAACAATCATCTTAAATAAACAACCCTTTGATGCAGCAGCATACATTCACAGGAAAATATTATCATTTTTACACCTGCTGAAAGCTAAATTTAGAAATAGTTTAATGCTATTTTGGTTCTCATTAATTAGAATTAGAAGAAATGTGCGACCACTAAATCTATTGGTGATGCTGTGCCGTAAATTAGTCAACAAAACTAAACCAAGCCCTTTTCCATTTGCTTCTATTTTCATCCCACAGGTCTGGTATGCAATAGGGGGAGAAAATAACATGTTCATTTCGTTCTGGAGCAAATTTATCCGATCAGTTAATCTATCTCAAACAAAATGTAATGAACACACCAAGCAAATTAGGTAGAAGTTTTTTATATTTGTAAATTTCCGTATGCAAAACATTTTTGATATGGAAATAAAGTGCGGTATTGAACTTGGAATGCGGGACATATGTAAATTCAAAAGTCTGTACTCAAGGCAACTTAGATATGAATATGTAGTATAGATGTCATGATGTAAATCAGCTTAAGTTCTTTTGTTTCTTTCCCAGTGAAACATTCCAGGATCAGGAGTACAGAAGTAATTTGTATTGGAATCTACAACTGAACAACCTGATTGATGAATATGGCAATCGATCATTTTTAGCACCTCCGTTTACCGTGTTTGAGCATGTGTACCGGCTTATAGTATTCATTGTCAGAAAGCGCTCTAAGTGTTCTGAACGAGAATCTTCGGCTCCAAGAAAGGGCCCCTTTTGTAAGTTGTGTTTGCATTATATTATTCCTGGCTTAAGAATATAGTCAATAATATTTCTGATTTAAGGTAATATTTACATTGCAAGTAAGTATTTATTCATGTTATACATAACGAATGCATTATTGCTACCGCAAGTTTTTGAAAAAGAAGAAAAGTACATCCTTCATCTCATCAAGGATATACGCTTATTAAATTTTAGACGTTTGACATATTAAAAAGCTTGCAATTTTGTTTCACTTAGTGTTACTGCTCAGTGGTCTTGAACTTATGAACAGAGAAAAGTGATTGCCCCAAGATTAGTAAAATTCAGGAGATAATGTATTTCTCTCGAATCCAAAGAGAAGATCTAGAAAGAGCTTAAAGTATTATGAATTAAATCCAAAGTGATCAGAAAGTTTATATCATGCTGATGTATCAGTGGCCTTGAATATCCTAATGTGTCTATATTTTTCATGTATCACACTGATATAATCCAGATTGTCCTTTAAAGAATTCAGAGTTATTCCAGATGTAGATTATAAGGTCCAGATGTAAATTATAAAGTTCATAATTCAACAAATATTCTAATGAATAGTTTAAATAAAATATATCCTCACAACTCAAGACTAATTCCACTAGACAGATAGTACAAGGGGATCGAATAATTCTGACGTAAACAACCATTACATTACAAACATAAGACACAATAAGAGAACCAGGATAAGGGTCAGTTTACTGTTAGATTAGTAAGCACGTTCTTCTAGAACATCCTAAATTTGTCAAAGGAACCCGATCTTAAACCAGTTAGCGGTAAAAGATATATTTATAACTTACAAACAAGACCAAAAGCAATAAACCCTCTAGAACTTTGTGAAGTCAAAAGGTCATGTCAGCATGTTTACTGTCAATACCCAGCTACGGTATTGTAAATAACACCGCAGAAGATGTACATTAACAAATTTTTCAAACCCAGGAAGCAATGCTCACACTATGAATGAATATCGCTACTCAAAACGCAATGGACACCATTTTTCTTTATAGATATGTAAAGAATGAAATAAATAAATATGTTTAATAAAAGATTTCAATTCCTACTATGTACAATTGATATAGTAGGCGACCTGATTAATCCAATCCCCTTAACAAGTAAATTCGTCATTTGGAATTTCACGATCTTTATGTAAAAAAGTCACTATTCTTGTGATATTCCCTAACATCCTCTGCTTCGATCTATCCCCACCTTCTAATCTTCCTTCTTCTACCGTTTCCACCCGTCCTCCTTCTTATATTTCCCCATACTTACTCGATTCTCCTTTCTTTCTCCTTCGTTCTACTTCTTCCTACGTCCACCTTTTCCAACTATTTTGCCGCCTCGTGTGTGCGCCCGTGAAGCTTCTGAAAAAATACAAAAAGGGACAGTATTATTGCACACCAACTTTAACTTCGGGAAATTCATCACTCTACCACAGACCTTCCATCAGAATAATGAGCGACAAACCTTACAATGTGAAACTTGCAATCACAAATCTCTGTTTACATAAGGCATATATGCTTTACGCTATTAAACAGGAATAACATGACTGCTATGGATATGCTAACACAATCACACGAACACACACACATACACGCACAGACACACAAGAACTCTATTTAAATATTGATCTATTCATATGCTGAAACCCACAACATAATAATCAGGCGTTACAAGAACTAAGAAATATATATGTAACTCACGGTCCAGCTTCGCATAATCATCAATCTACGATTGTTACACATTTGTTCTATTCTAATAAATACAATCCACACCAAACGATAATTAAAATAATTGAGATAATGCAATCTACTTAAATCAAATCAAGTACAAACTCCGGCCAAGATATCATCCTACTTTTCCAAGCTTTTAAATTCAAATTCCAAATCTCTTTTAAGTTATGAGACACCACAAATCTGAAAGTGACCTTTTTTAAAATTCACTTAAACCATGCAGTTTCCTTTTCCTTGAACACTGTGACCTAACTCAGACGCAAGCCTCTGTGTGATTATAGAATTATCAGCAAACACAAAATAATAGTGAAGTTAACATGTACAAGTGGTACCTATTGCAGCTTAATGTAGGCCATCCCACAATCCAATGGCGCTCTCTAGTCCATAATATTTGATTGGTTCGCTCTCATTGTTTGATTTTTCGGAGCCAACCTCCCACATCTGGCGACTTTTACACGGGGTGTATAAGGGGCAGACTATGTCGTCGATAATAATCAAGATAATAAGAGGATAATGTTGTTTTGGTTATCTTGGTGGCTCTGATTTGCACACAGCCTAGATAGAACATCCTGTTCTTGGATATACGAACAGAGTTCATTATATTTACATTATCTTAAAGTACAACATGCTGAAAAAATCACAAATGCAACTTAACTATATATATTATGTTGCTTACAAAATGACTATTAGAATCTACATTCGAGGACACAAGTTTTAAATACACAATATGCACAACTGGTAGGTTACCCGATTTAAAAAAAATGTATATGTGTAAGTACGTTTGTTTCTTGTGCAACACATAAGTTAATATATTTATCTCATGGAGAAAGTCATAATATAGAAACGATGGTAGAAACACACCATTAATATTGTGCATTGTTCAGTAATAATTGTAAAAGAGCATTTAAAGCTCATCAAATTTGCACACATTCTTTGATACAACATTAAAACAAAACTGAATTTTGTTGAAATTTGTTTTACTATGACAAATGACCCCAAAGATGAATAACTTCAGATAAGAAATCACTAATTTCATAAACCTTTCCTCATCATATTTACATTATCATTTTCTTTCACAAAAATGATATACATAAATGTGAGTAATTAAAATGCAGTCATTTTTCTGTTTCATACCTAACAAAAATACAAAAGTTTCAACTAAATCAATTTAAGTCCATTCTTTCCTAAAGTTATTATTGCTACTGTATAGGTAGGCAAACATATAGGTATTGTAATATTGTAATTACCAGATCGGTTTAGTATTTGCAATCAGCATACAGTTAATAAAAGTAGAGTTAACTGTGCTTGGTACAACTATTGCATACTGATTTAGCATGTGAACCAAATTAAAGGTTAAAGTCTTAAAAGCATGCTTTGAATTAACATTATACTTTGAGGAGCCAGTTTTCCAAGCATTTCTTTGTTCTTCAAAACCATACATTTAAAGAACAATTAAAATTTATCTCTTGTGACATTTTTATCTCCCTTGAAATAGTTACTTTTTGTTAAACACCTACAATAATAAGCTACGACAAAATATAATTATATATATATATATATA
>QKMX01143879.1:0-17424 GCA_003401595.1 Venustaconcha ellipsiformis
CAATATGGTTTCTATCCCACCTCAGGAGCAAATGTGTTTGCAGGTTGAACGCGGTAAAAATAAGCTTGTATAAACGCATAACAATATGGATGATATTTAGGACTCAATGACAAAAACTTTAAACATGCTAATAGATACGGTTTGCTTTTTATTGCATTAATTGATGGCTTGATCTTGTAAGAATAATCTACTGCTTATCTGGCATTCTTCCTTTGACAAACACCGCCAGACAACATCCTACTTTTCTATTCTTTTTGGGAATCACAAGCAAATAGTTTTTATTTAACAAACACAGACTATCCAAGTATTACATTGGTTAATAATGTTAAATATAACTCAGCTGTAAAGTAATCAAAGATGATTTATGGTGACGTATCAACAATTACGTGAAAGAATTTGGTCGCTGCTATCTATGTTTCCCAAAATAGTCATTTGTTTAACATTATCTTTGATGACGAATCACTCTATGTTTACAGTAAATATATATCACCATTTATAAACGTCGTTTTGCATATCACGAGAAACATATTAAACATGAACATATTTTGCAAAACATTAATTACTTGCTTTAAGTAAAGTATAAACTGTGCTTTATCTTTTCTCTGCATACATTCTCTGGAAGAAAATATCAATTAGAATAGGTATGGCGACTGAGTAATTTTGTTAAAGATGGCCTTGTATTACATATTACTCTTGACCTACGTATTTCTAAGTCGATCAAAACTTTGCAAAAAACTTTTTTTGTTACTCTTCCAAAATATTTAGCAATTTGAATATTAAATCTTTACAAGAAAGATCTATTACCACTTAGACTGGTTTAAATTACAAAGAGTCCGAAATTTTAGTCTGAAAAGCTATACAACTATTTGTTTTCTTACATGTATACTCCTCAGTCTATCCTTCATTCTAATCCTCTCATCATGTAACCACTATTATGTTGAGTTGCCATAAAACACTATTACGTACATATTTAAAAACCTATATTAAACGGGTGTCCTTGAAATAGCTGATGTTATGGCAGACTATAATTAGAAGTAAAATAAGATTTCTATTCATTTGCATAAGCCCCTACAGTCTGATCAAAAGACCTAAAGCCTAAGCTGAAATGTACAATTTTCTAACGTAATTGGATATATTACTGCTGCACAACTATTTAGTCAAAGATAGTCAGATCAAATGATAAACAATCGAAGCCAGTTTGAAAATACTCTTTGCTTTCCCTGTGATATTGAGAAACGTCAACGTGACGCACTAAGATCCATTGACTACAGTTCAAGCAAGATGACGTACCAGTTTTCAATTTTTGCTATTCAAAATCAGTGACACTTATTTTTTCGTGTAATCTTCAGACTACAAAAAATATTAGTAAGTGTATATATCATTACCGAAGTAGTTTTAGATCTTCATGCATTTTGAATAATTTGTCTGGAGGATGTATATCGTAATAATTTGCTGCTTATCTGGCATTCTTCACCTAATAAACACAATTAGAAATCTTCCTATTTTTCTATTCCTGTATTTTCTGCGAATCACAAGCAAATATTGGTTATTTAGCAAAAACAGACAGGCCAAATTTATATAAGTTAATAATGTTAAATATAACTCAGTTGAAACGTAATCAACGATGATTTATGGCGACCTATCAACAATTACGTGAAAGAATTCGGCCCGTGCTCTCTACAGTTTTCCCAAAACTAGTCATTTGTTTAACATTTTCTTTGATGATAAATCACTTTTAATTTAAAGGAACTATATATCATCAGCCATAAACGTCTGATTGCATATCACGAGAAACCAAGATAGAGACACTGACATCAGCTGTCTCAATGTCTCAATCTTTCATGCTCCTACCATAAAGAGACCATATGAGACATGACAACGATCATCTAAAACAAACTAATCACTTGATTTAAGCAAAATATTACATCTTTTGCTAATTTTACCTGGATAAATATAATGGAGGAAAATATCAACTTAAACAGGAGTGGTTACTGAGTACATTTGTTAAAGTGCTCTTGACTTATTTCTCTTACTTATTTCTATGTTTTATTGCTACTCTTCTTGAAGATAAGGAATATCAACATACAGTTTTGACAAGGAAAATTTATTACATCTTCATCTGGTTCAAATAATAAAAAGTGCAATATCATTGTGGTCTGAAAAGCTACATCACCAGACAAGTTCTGGCCACTATTATCCAAACATTTTATATAACAAAAACAAAAACCAAATTAATATTGATTATATATGTTTATCTATGTTCCATACAAATATGCTTTATTCCTACATGTATGCTCCTCAATCTATCATTCGTTCCTTTACTCACATCATATAGCCACTATTGTGCTGAAGTACCGTGAAACAGTAAAGCGTACATATAAATCATTTATATTAAATGGGTTTCCATGAACCATCTGAATAATGGCAAACCATAATTAGATGAAAAATAAGATTGCTTTTTATTCTTACAAACCCCGGCATTCTCAGTTAATAATCTTATGATCACACTGAAAAGCGCAATTCTCTATCCATTCTTATAAATCGCGGCAGTTTCAGCTAATGACTAAAAAATCACTCTGAAAAGCGTTATTTTCTGCCCATTGTTCCAAGCTCATAAAATCCATGCTAATCACCAGGAGATCAAAATGAAAAATACATAACCTTATAAACTACTGTTACTAAACTATTCAGTCAAATAAAGTGAGGTCAAATGATAAAATATTTTCAAAACTAACTATGAAATAACCCTTGATGTTCTCATACTTCAATGTGATCCACTAATTATCCCCAATTACTGTCAAAGCAAAATGACGTAGCTGGTTTCAGTGTCTACACTTACGAATTAGTGGTGGTTTTTCCATGTAAATTTTGGACTAAGTAGAATAATAATGAGGACCCAGTCCACTAATGAAATAGTTATTGGCTGCATGCTTCTTGATTGATATGTGTGGAAGAAATTATCTTACATATCCAGAATGTACAATAGGGTGAAAGTCCTAACAAATCTATTTCCCGATATGATGCAGGTATCTCAACATAACAACAGTGAAACAAAAACCAGTTATAAAATGAGAGAAAAAGGTGGCACAATGACATCATTCGTGATTTGAATAAGTGTTGAAAAATGTCAGTATCAGTCATATATCTTCATACATGTTACATAATTCTTTGTTTTTCATCTCCATCACCGGTTTCCGAAAACAGCAAATCTATGGTAATCGCTAGACATGACAGTCAGAGTAATTTTGTCATCACGTCAGATCGTTGCTGATTATACTTGGAGCATATCATGAGTAAATGTAAGGTGGTTTCTATCCCACCTCCAGAGCAAAATCTAGCATATGCATGGTGAGTGTGGCAAATAACAGCTTCTTATGAGTTTACATTATGACGTAATCCAGTGTGGATGATGTTTAGATGCCAATGAACATAACTTTGATTGAACCTGCTAACATATATGCTTTGCTTTTATTACATTAATTGGCGGCTTGATCTTGTAGGAATACTTTGCTGCTTATCTGGGATTTTTTTACGTGAGAAAAACCGCTAGAAAACGTCCTCCTTTTCTACTACTGTATTTTTGCAAATCATAATGAAATAGCGGTTATTTAAAACATGGACAGTCCACATCTCGGTCTATCATGTGTGCATGATATATCTACAGGACAAATGTAATCCTTGTATCATGTGATGTTTTCGTGATCCCCATTTAATTAATGCGTAGTGTACATGACCAAATTAGTTGTTCACTTGACCTTGGCAATCAGCCTTGATTTATGAATGAAATTTTACACGTATTGCACCTGCACTTTTATTATAACACAAGCCAGCCAATGTGTTCAAATAATTAAATCATAAACCCAAATTACTTAAAAAGCTATATTATAAATTAATATTTGATACAAATATCCGTAACACTACCTTCTAGAAAAACAAACAGCATCAATACGATTTCTTTACAGAAATATTTACTGCTTCTATCAACTATTTCATGCAAGAGAGAGTGATACTTAAATTATTTGAAAATTATACCGCTACAAACACGTATCATTTTTATTCATGCCATTCCTAAAACTCTTACAAAGAAGTTTTTCATATATTTTCTCCTGTGCCAGATGTATGCGTTTTGAGAAGGAGGAGTACAGATGTACAAATATATTGGTCCTTTGTAAGTCATCTTGCAATTTACTGTCGTAATATCGCTACCTTCTCAACATAACCTTGATTATAGCCGATGAATCAGACGATTAATCAGCAGATGTATCAGACGAATAATCAGCCGATGAATCAGACGATTAATCCGTTTTGATGTGAATTTAAAATAAGCTGGCATTGTCAGCATGAAAATCGACAACGAGATCGTAGGCATACATGATCATCTTCACGCGATTGGATCACTAACATCTTCCAAATACGAAATTTTACTTCGCGATTTACTCTGCACATAAATTAATATGACAAAAAAAAAATGTTATCAACAACATCATTTCTCGATTCTTCACAAACAACCGCCGACAGAGCAAATTTTTCTGTCATTTATTTTCCGCCGATCCAGCTTGATCCTGATCTACAATACGAAATAATATTAACTTCCCCGACGGTATGTAAGTCAATGTCAAACGTAAAACCTGACATCAACGACGACTTTACATTTATTGCAGGCGCATGGACTTCATTTGAAATACCACAAGTCACTTATATCGTAACTGATCTAAACAAGACTATCAAAGAAATAATTACTAACAAATGGAGGAGTTGCCGACAATTGTGAGTTGACGACGAGTTATAATACACAGCGTGCCAGAATCGCGTCTAAAATAATTTGTTAATTGACTTTTCACCTTCGACAAGTTTTATATCGTTGCTGAGCCTTAATCATCAGCAATATAGCAGTGTTGTAGAACTAAATATATCATGCTCCGGTATTTATAACGCAGTTAAATACGACTTTGATTAATTGTTCAGTTACAACCGGTTCTTACTCAGTCAGAGGTAGTCAAGGACAAATAATAAATAGTCTCTCCACAGACGTTCTATCAGGATTATTGATGCAAGTTAATCCGCGACAAATAATATATTATCCGGTGAACCTGGAAATACAAATATCAGGCATAAACATGCAGTTGGCTGATTAGTCTGGATATCGACTTGATCTTAACAAAGAAATTGTTACGTATTACTTGCAATTAACCAAGCTCATCGAGGACAAATTTATCTAACTTACAAATATAAACAAGATGAAACAAAATCAAATTTATTGACAAATACTTAATGCTGTGTTAGGAAATATCTTTTCAAAAATTGTCGAAGCTATACCTGGAATAGCGTATAAAGTTGCACCAATTGCAATTGACGCGTCAAACGCTTTTGTGACCGTTGCCACATCTGTATCTTGAACTGCGGCAGGACAAAACATAGTTGATAAGATTAAAGGCCCAACTCCGCCATCTGCGCAGGAGATTCAACAAATAATCTATGAAATCGTACCAACAGAAGAAATAAAAAGGCAATGTTAGCAACAACAAAGACACTGTAGTCTCCGCGTGGCGAAAATTATACGGAAATTAGTGAATAAAATAAAACAGATTCAATAAGATATTGCAGCTTTCCTATAATTTGTATGGCGATTACAAATAAAATTGTCAATTTAAAATTATCTTGACCTTGCAGAAGAAAATGATACCGACAACGTCGCAAATGAATTTGAATATGTCGAGTATCTCGATGGAAATTCAAACGAACCAAATAAGGCTGGCGTTTGCATGTTTAATATACCAGACGAAGATGTGTTTCAGTTGCTGCATAAGGCCGTACATGAAGTACGTGGACAAGCACTAGACACAGCTGGTGCTTCAATGGCGCATGGTACACAAGTTGCAGTTGACAATGAAGTTTGTTTAGAAGCACATGATACCAATTGGCCAATCAGACTGGAAGATATTTCAATGTACTTTCCTGTTGCAAATACAATCTGTTAATAGTGTTTCTTTCAGCGATGATTATTCGAGATCTGTTGTGATGAAGGGACACTGGACAAACCATTTTGTATATTAGCAGTATTGTGAACACTGCCAATGCTAATGATAATGCGACACTTGCCCGAAATTCTCTTATAGACAATGCTCAGCCACTAGGAATTGTCGCACCAGCTGTAACCGCTGGCGCGAACGCTATATAAGAGTTTCACTTACTAACGTCTGCAATAATCTTGGTGCAAGACCGCCAGGATCTGCAGATGATGCAACAGCAATACTTGTAATTGCAGACAGGATCATAAAGCTAGTAAAAAATTACAACGAAGGATATACCAAATGAAAAGCGAGTGCAATCTTTGCAACGAAGTATTTCGTGAATTTAAACATATACTTATTGTTGATCGAGTAGAACAAAGTGATTGTTTGATTCGATTTTTCGTGCACAATTTCAAATTTCTGAACTTTTGTTGTGGATGCCACGAGTTGAACCTAGATACACAAGTCGATAGAACTTAAGTCTATGCTTACCTCATGAACAAAAAAGATATACTTCCAGCAAAACAAAATATATTAAACAGCAGTCCCAAATACAACTGACTAAACATGGAGTATAACAACCGCTAAAAGTGAGCAATTGCCAAGACATTTGTTTGCTGTGTTTCAACTACAAGATCGACGTGGCTGTCAGTTACAATACGACGCCGTATTTGATAAGGCTGATGTCAGACAAATATTCCCTATAATTGCAGAAACGTTACTCAACTGTACATGTACCTGAGGGAAGCAATGCAAGATGCTGACAGTGGATCTCAAGTATCTGTTGGGGAATTTTGAACACCTTATCCGATCTTTAACTTTAACGTGTCAAATCATTCAGAACGAGCAATTGGATCAACCGCAGATATTGAAGTAACTTGGACACTCGGTGCTGCCCCTGCTACTGTAGGATAGTGCGTATACGCATTTGTTGTCAGTGATAGATTTGTTACAATAGACGCAACTAAAGCAGAATGGAGTTTTTTGAACTTTAAGTTTTATCTGGCAAACAAGTATAAAAATGACAAACAAATACATAACAAAAGAAATATGCTTGACTTAATGACAAATTAAAAAGTATCGGCTGAAGTTGCCAAACGACGTGCGGTTTCTCTTCAAATTATTTCGAGTCAAAATTATTGTTTACTTAGCAGAAAATTACAAACATGTCTAAAGGAAAACCGTTTGTTCATAATTTATTCTCTGAGCATGTGACGCTGATGGCAAAACATGGATTTCTCGGAGCAGCACTTGGAACGATAGCTAAAACAGTACTACCAAAGACTTTGCCGGTACTTGTAACATTAGGTCTCGCTGCTGCATCAGGATCAATATCGGAAGGAACTAAAAAATAGAAACAAATTGTCTAATGTTTTCGTTTTATGTTACTAAAAAGAATATAAAATGCCAAAGCAAACAAAGACTATATCATCGAGATCAGAAACAAGACAACGACATTGCGAAAAACAAAACAAATTCAGGGACGGTTCATAGGTCTGATTCTAGCAGGAATAGTTGGCAGTCTTCTGTCCAATTTGCTGGGGATTCCCGGTAGCGGATTAATTCTTTCAGGAATGAGATGCTAGCAAGAAGTCGTCAAAGGCGACATAGTCACTTACGTCCACGTTACGTAATTTTAATATACTTGACAAACTAAAATCAATAAAAACAATCATGGTGTTTATTTTAAAGACAAAATTGATACAGCGGTGGATCTTGTGTAATAAACATACAAAATGTCAACGACTGATCCGACACGCATTGGGTAGCAGTGCATGAAAATAATTATTTTGATTCGTTCGGAGTACTACCGAACGATATCAATAAAAGTACATTATATTTTTAAAAATTATTCTTCTAATCAACTACAGTCAGTCGGAACCTATACTTGCTGATATTATTGCGTAATACTAGTCAGACAAATAGAGAAAGATAATTTTTAAAGTTTATCAAGCAATTTAGCAAACATCCGTGTACAAACAATGACTATTACAGTGACGTGCTTTGCACGTTAATTTTGTCTGAACTTCAAGTATAAAAATGAGAATTTATTGCCTCAAGTATAAAACCAAAACCGCTAATTGTGATGAACAGACATAAAAAACAAACAATAGAATGATACTGAAAGTATGTTTTTAATCCTTCGACCACTGCGAGATCGCCCACGCTGGAATATAGAACAGACATACTTCCTGTCGGACATACATTTATTCTGTAAATTATTAAGTTTCAGAAAATAATATGTTTATCACAAAAAAAATCTGATTTTTTTTTTAAAAATGTCTGATTTTATTTTACTTTTTAAATTTGCTGCCCCTCAAAAAACTGTTAAAACATTCTTTTCTGTAATCGACAACAACTTTGTCGCCAAGTACACCTTCTGGTAGCAGCGGACCTATTTCTCCGTTACGTTTTACAAATACTATTTTCTTCCTTTGGAGGTGGAATACAGTACCCACCTGCAAGAGGCTTGTTATAAAAATAATGTTTGATCATTATTAAAATATGTCGGATTACAAATATAAAATTGAAAAAATATCAACAACAAAATGTCACTGCAACAACGATGATAAAGGTCATTGTATCGAACAAAATAAAGTTGTCACATATTGTCAACGCTGTAATCAATGGAAAATAATCTTCAGCGTCATCAACATCCACAAACTATTTGTCAAATTTCCGAAATTACGCGGAGGGTGAACATAAATACATTTACCAATACAATCCGCTAGATCAACAACTTGACGGCGACGACAATCCGCTTCCTGGAAAAGGACTTATAACCAACTTGATGCAATGGCAATATGTCATGATGTTTATTTTAATCGCGACAACGAACAAGATAAATAAGACTGCAGTAAAGTAATGTTAAACAAATTACGCAAACCGGCTGGAGCGCGAGTGTCGACAGAAAACTTGTGCAAGGAGTAATTAGAACAAAATATAAAGTTGGATTCGGTTAAGCCGACTCGGAGAGTCTGGCCAGCTCGCAACTGAACTTCACCGACCTGAAAAAGTTTCCTCGTCGCAATGTCGACGCGAACGCCGTTGATGATATATGGGAAATAGATTTAGTTGTTAAGTCTAGTCTGTCAAATTTCAAAGATAATTTTAAAACATATTTGTTTGATGTCGTTAATATTTTTAGCAACTACGCTTTAGTTTACAAGTTACTGATAAAGTATTGTTATTTGTTATGTCGTTGATGTTTTTAGCAAATACGCTTTAGTTTACCTGTTGCCGATAAAACAGAAACATCAACAACAGAAGCGTTAAAGCAAATTTTTGTTTGTAGTGAGTGGCGGCCAAATAAAATTTGGACTGAAAAATTGCACAGATTTTTTTACAAAATTTTAAACAGTATCTCGAGCGACAATATTAAATATTAACGAGCTTGAAGAGGCTATCAGAAATGTTTCTTGGGAGAAGACATATATGATGTGTCTGTTAATTTGGCTTTAGATAAATACTTGCGTTGATAATGTTCTGCTATGCACAGCAGAAAAAAACAATTGCAAAATGATTTAGTTATTGCATTGTTTATAATCAACAATTATGCTCTATTGACATGGTTTTATTAGTCAACAAAAATTAATTAGAATAATAACTAAAAATTAATTTCGTCGTTGGTCGCAATAACAAATTACTTTTGTATAATTTATTGAAATAATCATGGATCAAATAAGATATCATGAACGAGCAGACATGTTCGATAAAAACGAACTTGAAAAGAAGCTATTCGACGATGCCTACTTGGCGACGAGCATTTTGATTATGTTGACGTTATTATATCACAAGATGTGAATGACAAGAATCTGTTTACATCTGAAGGAAAAACACAGTAAAATTATTAGCCTTAGATTGCAATGAAATAAACCAAAAATGATGTAATTTTCTGGTACCACAATTGTTTTAAAAAAATGGAACTATTACAAATGTTTAGTCGGCGTATCTAAAGACGATTCTATTATTGTATTTTTAGAAAATGATGATCTTGTTGTGCCATCAGCAACAAACTTTACTGACCAGCATTCAGTGTCTAAATATCTCGTCGCAGCGTAGTTTCAAGGAAATCCTAGTTCATTTTCTTTTTAAAGATCAAATGAAACAACCGACCTAGCAGATTTAAAATTAAAACCATTGTCACATCGTTCACGTTCATTTTTCGCTTGTATGATATGCTCCAGGTTCTCCAGCCTGTTGTCTATGTTGATATTGTGCATATGGTCGATCACCAGTCCTGGAGAAATAACTTCAAAAATAATTGTTTGCGATAAATAATTAACAAAATATGTTTTTGTTCCTCTAACGGTTACCGCAAGATAACCAACGTTTCGCAAGTTTCCCAAAATATTGTTCGTTCGAATATTTCTGATAATATAATTCCTGTCACATGCTTCGTAAAGATTAAATACCGGATGAAGTTGAAATTTGTCCTCCAAAAGATATATTCTCTAGATTATCATCATTAACAGATCCAAAAACACGATATACTTTTGACCTTTAGGTACGTTGCCTTAGAACAAGAAATAAGTGAAATCTTTCCTAAACATATCAAAACACTCCGCAGCATCTCCTTTTAGACTTATCCTTAATCCCACCGGTATTCGTATGCCAAACGGACCTTAATATTTAACGTGAATAACTTGATCCTAGCATCTTGGCAGCATAGTGATTATATTTTGTGTGTACATGATAATAATCTTTCTCTTGCACTGTAATACTCAAGTATCTTAAATTTGGTCATCTATTTTATTAAGCAAATCATATCTCTAATTGTATTTTTGACAACCTATAAACATTGCTACTGAGTTTACCAGGTTTGATGGCAGTAACTAATTCGACAACAAAAACGTTCCAAAAAGTTTTAAATCAACAAACTACCCGTAACTGAAGATTCAACAGATGAAGAAACTACTGATACTTTTCTAACGGCTAAATCAAAGCGAGTTTTATTAGGAACAAATCTTGTTGTGTTTGCTGACGAAATTCATTAAGAAATAAATAAAAGAAATGGAAGAATATACCGCATCAAGATCTGCTTGACCGTTTGCAATGATTTCTGAAATTTTATTTCACACAAGATATAATGTGCTGCGAGGTAGTTCTTATATCGATCTTCCGTTTTAATGGATAATTCTTTCAACGTTACATCCAGCCGATAAACATTCCGATCGAGTTGACAAATATTTTTTTATACGTCAGGTTTAAATTTTGATAGAATCAATTTTTATGTTGCAGAAAATCAAATACCAAACTTTGAGCAACAAAACAAAATTTCAATAATGTATTTGGTCTTGACGAAAACAAAAAAATATTTATCCGAGATTTAATTTATAGACAAGACCACAGTCAAAAATAAACTTGCAGATTTACAAAAATCATAACGTTTGGATAAAAACTTTTAACGGACTTGTTGGACGACAATAGAACCAAGATAAAATATAAAAAAAAATACTTTTGTTATCGTTGTTTGCACAGTTGTTTTGACAATAAACAATGACAAAAACATTTGCAGCACTGCACCAACGTGCAGCAAATAACAATGCCTTCGGAAAAGGAGATGTTGAAGTTTACAAATTATAATCACAAATTAAAAATGCCGTTTGACATTAACGCCGATTTAGAGTGCTTGATTGCTTGGTTGGCGTAGAAAGTAGTCTTTACAAATCAAGCACAAAGCACAAGGAAAACGCAAAATCATGTACCATGCGGAGTAGCGTATAAAATTGTTTGTTTCGTTGATCCAAGTTTGTCGAAGGCAATTAAACTTTATCGCGATAAAGATCCTGACCTTTGGTTTATCAAACAGTTGATTAGAGAAGTTGATTTATTTCAAAATCGGTTCTAATTAAAAGGTTGACAGACGAACAAGAAATTGATCTTTTGGAGTCAGTCAATTGTCATATTTGTGAAAAGGAGATGTGTGAAGATCGCGTTAAAGATCATTGTCATTGGACCGGACAATATCGTGAGACAGCGGATGACGACTACAATTTGAAATTTTATGTCCCAAATTGTATTCCTGTCGTTTAACAAGGATACGACAGTCATATTGTCGTAGAAGGGTTTGAAGGCCCTGAAATCAAGTCTCGTTTCAAACTCAACAACGCGATAAAGTACATTCCAAAAAATTTTGAGAATTACATGTTGGTTACTCTTGGTAAGTGGCGTTTTATTGATAGCTTGCAAATTTATTAACAAAAACGGAATATTTCCGTAAAAATATCTTGATGATTGGAGTATGCTTGATGAAATATCGCTGCCGGAAAAGAAGTCAAAATATATCCCACCATGAATATACTTACGAACAAAATATCTGGTTTACATTTGGCTTTAACACATTTGGAGATTATCATGATTTGTACTAGAAAACAGAAGTACTATTGATGGCAGATGTTTTGAAAGATTTTTCGGGTTTGGTTTGACAATTACTGAGCAGATCTTTGTTTGTATTATTCTGCTCCAGGTTTATCTAAGATTGAGTTCGAGTTCCTTACGGACGTTGATATGTTTAATTTTATCGAACGAGATATTAGTGGTGGAATTAGCATGATCACAAAACAGTATGCGTGCACAAACAATAAGTATATGAGCGACTACGACAAAAATCTTCTGTCTAAAAATAGTATTGTATGCCTATACTATGTCTGTGCCAATGCCATATGAAGGCTTTCGCTGGATTACTCCAGATGAATTTCTCAGAGAAACGGAAAAACAATTTACTGGATGATGTAAGTTATTTTGTTGAAGCTGATCTTGACTATCCTACTTTGTTGCACGAGGTACACAACGATTATCCATTTTACACAGTCTATGATGAATGATTACAGCTTATTATCATCAGAAGAACGGGAGATTGACTGTGATCTTTGTTTGATCTACAATATTATCCTCGCGATATTGGTTTTCACGACGACGAAAACAAAAAGGTTTTTGGAATGACGAAAGATGAATTTATGTTTAGCATTATTAGGAAGTTTATTGGAATACGTAGCAAAATGTACGCAGTACAGCTGGATAACAACAAAGAAACAAAACAAGCTAAAGGTTTACCTCGCAGTTATATTAAAATATATGGGATTTGCTGATTTCAAAACATTCGCTTGATGGTGGTGTAAATTTTGTCAAAGCAATGGATATCAGAACAAATCATCATAAACTTTAGACTGACGTTATTATAAAATGTGTGTTGAGTAATTTTTGATGACAGACGTTATTGTAAAAAAAATAGAATAGATACACTAGCACTTGAACATTATCACACAATTAATCAAGTATCTGATGATAAACAATACAATTGAAATCATCTTTGACGACAATGGTTTTCTTTAAATGACTTTTATCTAATATAATAAAATAAAAATTAAAATTTTAGTAATTAAAGATAGACGTAGCAGTAAAATTAGAAATGTAATGATCAACGGCAAACAATTAACAATTGAAATTATAGATTAATTTTCTGGAATATTTTTCCTCAAATTTTGACAACTAAAACTTTAGCTTATTAGATTAGATCGTAGCTAATATTTTAATTTTCTTGATCATCTGAGAGAAGAATTGTCAACAAGATTTAATAACTTCCATGATCCGATTAGACAACAAAAGTACACTAAACCTACTATTGATCTAGATCGGTCAAAAGTATGGTCACATGACCAAAATATCCGCTCAACAAATCAGCAATGAGAGAATTATTTGGATGCATTCATCTTTTAAGTGAAAGAATAAAGTTTTGTCTTTATCGTCATGATAATGAATTGTTTCTGATATATATTGTTGTTGGATTAGTGATAGGAGAAGAAGTATTGCAACTAAATTTTATCCAAGGAAATCGTTGACAATAAAATTTTATCTAACAATTCACAACCAAGTTGAGCTAGTAGTCATTATAGGCCAGTGTTTCTGGATCAGAGCCACTAATTTCGTCCCGACAAGTACGGGTCGTAAATTTATTACCCGAATATAAATTTTATTGTTATATTTATTTTCCGCTATAGGTCTCAGGTGGGTGACAAAAAAGTCGATTTCGTACTTGTTGGGATGATTTTAGGGTCTCTGGGCTAGAAAAATTATAGTTATTTACTACTGTATACTGTATGCTGTAACCACGCCCCTATATTACATCACATCTCTAATGTTATTATAAATACACCTGCGGTGGTTAGTTGAGGCGCAGAAGCGGTCCTAGATTGCTGACAAGCAAACTATAAGCACTATGTTTTCCTTTGCTCCCACTATGTTATTGATTTTTGTCGCTGTGTCTCATTTCAAACAGATTCTAGCGGCAGAGATCAACGACTGCCCAAAGTTTGATTGCGAATATAAATTATTAGAGAGACTTGTAAAAACTGAATATGTTCAGAAAGAAATGGAGAATGCTCTATTGCAGCTTCAAAAGGAAGTAAGGACCCTTAAAACAAGTTTAGAAGAAAAAGATATTGCAATTCGGAAGCTTTTGGATAATGAATCGAAAAGTGAGTATATTTTAACGGCATCTTTAGAGACATTCGAACAACTTACTGAAGTAGTTTTAGAAATCTATAATTCACACAGGAGATAAAATGTTTGTATGAATATTCCGAATGAAAATGATTCAATATTGTGCACACATACACACATATACATGTGCGTGCGTGTGTGTGTCTTTTTAGGGAAATATTTGTAAATGTGCGTGTGCATGTGTTCTCGCGTGTTTATCATTATTTAACTTTCAAACGTTTATTTTCAATCTAACTGAACAAAAGTGCTAATAATTCAAGATATGTATTTCAAGATAAGCATTATGCACGTTTTTCACCAATAGTTTCGATTTTAGTAGCTTTTAAAGAAGATGAGGAATTATATCATTTGTATACTCATTTCATGTCTATAAATTTTGTATGTCAAAATAATTATAAATAAACAGAAATATAAATTATATGAAAAATTAAAGACACAGAGTTTCCAGATGATTCAATTGGAAGAGATTAATAACATTTACTTTATGCTTTTGCATTAAAAATGCGCAAAAATCGTAAATTTGTTGTATGGTCAATATGTAATTGCTTTTCTTCCTCTATACAGGGATCGAATCCAAAGTCATCGGTTTTTCCGTTTCCACTACAGTTTCACTCAGCAACTTAGCTGCGTATCAGTTGCTTGTCTTTAGTGACGTTATTTACGACCCATATAAAGCTTATGATAGAAATACCGGCATCTACACTGTTCCTGTATCCGGGACCTACCTCATCACTGGAAGCATTTTGAGTATACCTGGCAAGCATGTGCAGACAGAAATAATAGCTGGAGGTCAGTCGGTTACACGAATGTACGCATATTCTTCCAATACGTATGACCAGGGAGCGAGTTCCGTCGTGGTAGACCTTAAGGCAGGTAGCAACATTTTCATGAGGGTGGATGCAAGTGGCGGTCACACCCTGCATGGTAATCGATGGACTTCCATGTCTGCCGTTTGTTTAAAACCAGATTCGTCTGCATCTTAGTAGACACTTTCTTGATTTATATAACAATTAATAACGATTAAAGAAAAGGACAGTGTCGTATTTTTCTTCTCTGACTGGCTAGCTAAATAGTTACATGTCCAGTTTATTGTTGGGATTTCAAGCGTATAATCAGGGCTATTATATCTCCATGCGATGATTTTACCTTTTTCGCCTTAAAACATAATAAACAGTAGATCATTATCATATACCGTACAAGATTCTTTCACTCTTTGATTTAGATATAAATGCACATATTTCTTTAGAAAAAAGTAATTGCATATTTTCTTCCCTTCAATTAGTACTTCAGTCACAGCTTCAGCAGTAAATTGGATTTAAAAATATCTTACTGACATTTTATTTAGACCGATGCTAAAATATAAACTGATTTTATACATGAAGTAAGAAAGTATATTAACTTTAATCTGACAATTGTTGGCAAACTGGAAAAAGAGAAAAAAAGCAGTGAGAAGACAGTGAAATTTTATCTTGATACAAATATCTTCCAAAGACTAATGTTATTGACATTCAATTTATATTGTGTGCTTAGCTTCTGCCCATGATTGTAAGTAGTAAATAGACTATTGATATAGGTAACATTTGTCACTGACTGTAAGTTGTAAACGGAATGTTCATGCAGTATTTTGACTCCAACGCCAGTCTTGTTTACAGCTAGACTGAGTTTTTTTCATTTGGAAATCTTCACATTCAGTTATAATGTAGGTCAAGTGAACATGCGTATAAATATGGACTTAATAAATATATAACTCGTTACTGTTTTAGATCAGTCTATGGGAATAAATTTGTGATCAGAGTATATATCGAAATTACAAAAGTGCTCATTGACATTTTCACTTAATGCATTACTTTGGATTATTGTGAACAGATTTAAAGACATTCTCGATTGCGTCATTCTGTTATTATATGTGTTTGGAAAATTATATACATTTGGACGTGTGATAGGACGTTTAGGAGTATTTGGGATAAAGTTCAATTACTGTCATTTGAGTTTTCAATTGATTTTACTTAAATTGTCGGCTTAATTTTCTTTCTGTTGTATATGTCAAGACCTACAGTCGTGAAACTATGCCTTAATTACCTCAACACAGAGAAATCGTATTGTACAAAATCTTACACATATCTAAAGGACTCACGGTAGTAACTGTACTCTCATGCTAAACTTATAGAAACACTATAATATTAAACATTGTATAACTTAAAAATTCGAAATTCTCTTAATCAAACGTATATCTCCCAGTATTGAACAATTACTGATGCCAGTTTCTCTGTATGAGCCGTGGTATGTTTGTATCTACATGTGGATGAATAAGTTTCCAATCCCGCACCTAAACAACTTGCTTCTACTTTCGCTACAGTGTTTCAAACTAAAGTCTGCAAACGTCTAGAATTGGATCTCTATATTTTTCTCAGTCACATGTAAACTCTCAAATGATTCTTTTAATTAAACGCTTATATTTTATTATCAACCATTCATAGCTCTCTAAACTGGTATATATTAAGTTTTAGTTCTAGATAGTTTCCCATGTTTCCACATAGCTAGTAGTCGGAATCCAAAAAGAAGATTGGCCGCAATATGACTGCGTAACGTCATGATGCGGAAACCCCTTGTATGAAAGTGATATACAACTCGATGCTATAATAACGGATCTATTTCATAATGTGATACCCAAAACATGATATGTAACGAGTGACGAAGCCACTAGTTCAAATATGGTGTTTGGTACCACGAAATGAAATAAATCAGGTATTGATGTACGAAAAGAAAATTTTATATTTATTATAACTAAACATGCTCCAAGACATATGTTTAAAATTAAAAGATTAAATAGCTTTTCAGCACAACATTCTAACCACCATACCATATTCGTAAATTCACCTGACTTTCATAATCTGAATATATATATATATAT